>JAPYZR010004850.1:0-19418 GCA_030522945.1 Trichopria nigra
ATTCTGCAAAGTCGTTAATCAGAACTTAGTTTTCAGGGTATCTGATTTTGAATGCAGTTTCGAAAATTTAAAGTTTAAAACAGGGCGGTGAAAAGGGGAGAAACATTCAAAGTTTATTTTTATTTATTCGAAATAAATAAAAATTCAAAGTTTATTTATTCGAAGCCCCTAGTTTTATAAATGTTTAAGTTTAAGAATTTTATAGTAAAATGCTCCTTATTTACAGTCGTTTTTAAAATTTGTCAAGCATAAGGATGTGTGGGCAAAACTTTTTCTTGATTTGAAAAATGTACAAGATTCGTGCATCTGTATATTTCGTGCCTTTCAAGCGCATCATCAGAAGTTTGACGTGGTAGCATGCGCCTTTCCGTGAAAAGTAAACGAACATCGCGGGGATAACTTTATTTTTAAAGTCTCGAAGTCAAAACCGCATGTAAAGCCATTGTACGCAAGCCGCAAGTTTACCGTAAAGTTTCACTCGTGCAGCATAAAAACTTCCTTTTACTCTTGCGGTTTCTCGCATTTGTTAGACATTTTATTTTGATTTTTTCTTTCTTTTTTTCCCCCTTAATTTTACTCTTGATGGAATAGGATTCGTTCATCCTCACCCATTAAGAAAAATGAGTAAATCTTGTCGACTAACGAAGACAAGTTGACACATATTACACCTAAACACGTATTAAAGAACGACGTGTGGAATAAACAACGGTCGTTGCATGTCATTTTTGATAAGATCGCCCAACTGACATTCGCCCTGGTAACTATCGATCAACGTGTTTGAAATTAATACTGACATTGAATGCAGCAAAGCGTTGTTGTTAATTGTTGTTATTAAAGGATATCAGCTAGATCTGTGTTTCGAAACTACAATTAAATATACCTCTTCAAGTGTACATCAGTAACATTTTTATTTTTATTAGAAACTTTATTTTATAGGTGTATAATCAATTATATAATGAATGAACACTATTTTAACCTCATTGAAATTTTGAACCTTCTCTTTCATAATAGAAGGCATAATATGATTTTATTTTTGAAATTGTCTGTTAGGTACGAAGTATAGATTTGTGCCAGTGCGGGTTTCGAAAATTAATTCGTTTCGCCACTTTCTGATTGCATTGAAAAAAAAGTATCGTTAGGCCACGCATGCTATAGTTGACACAACCATTCCCATGGTTGACGCAATAAATTCTATAGTAAAGACAACCGTACACTGAAAAAAATGTTTGGGGCTTATTACGGCAATGGAAAGTTTTAAAATCGTGTAAAGGCTGAGGGAACTATTGAGATTGTTACATTCCCTATATATGTATAGGTGTAGCAATCAAACTTTTAGCTAAAATGGAAATAATATTTGTTTGCTATCGTCAGCTTACGCAAATCGTTACAGGAACAAAATATATAGGTGCTGCAGCCAACTACCCAAATATGCATTGCAGCAAAACATCGGTATAGCTGTGAGAGCCATACTTATATTGCTAAGGTTGCAAACTGTGCATTTTTCTATATGTATATACCTAACCTATATAGAGCATTTCACGATTGGGGAAAAATTGAAAGATGCTGGAGGACAGCATTAGACAAAAGGTATCATATACGTTAAATTTGAGCACACGCATAATACCGTATAAATTTACACGAATGTGTGTAGCGCGAATCGCGAAATTAGTTCTTAAGTTGAGATTTGAGAACCTCAAATTCATAATATCAATTAATACAGATGCGTCTATATTTGTTGATAATATCTATACGCCATGAACTATGCAACATATGCGGTATAAAAAGAAGTCATGCATGAACTACGCTACATATATATGTACGCATTACGACATAAGGAACACCCTACTAACGGGCAAAGCACCCATCACAAATACAAGTTTATTCCTCCCAGTTTCGTAATACGTTATTGCTCTCATAACAATACGGTATAGCTCAAATGAAAAACCTACTTTCACAAAACTAATATTGCTGAGATCGTTATACTGTATCGGTATAAGTTCCTGAACTAAAAAGAATTGTTCGGAGAACCAAATTATCGTTGTAAGCCCCAAACTTTTTTTTCAGTGATAGTTGCTCCAGGAATACTTTTTGTCCGTACACTTAGAAGCGGTGGGAGAAGAGAATAATGTATATATAGATACGAGGGTATAGATAAATAAAAGTGACTATATTTTGGTTACGTATAAGCTTTACATTTTAGAGCAATTAAGCTGCAGAAAGGTAAGTGCCCTTTATTATAATTCGAAGATGGTCAGGGAAATACCGACTTCATGATATTCGACAAGAATGGCACTAAATCTGGTTATATAGGAACAAAACTGCGAATTGTTCTGTAAAACATATATAACTTTTTTTTTCGTTTTGTCAAATGCACACGACATACACGTAGCTGTATTTTAATGAATATATGTGTGCACCCGGAGCCCATTCTTCCTTAATTGCCCAGATGTTTCCTGATTTGCGCTGAATAAAATATCATATATAGTGCCAGTTGTGCTCCTTGTAGCGCGACCCATGCTGCACGTAATGCAGTATAGAGAATATATATATATAAACAACGGTGAACGCGGCAGTTATACGCGTGAACCTTCCCCGGTAAATGCGTTCTTTACGACGTAGACCAACGCGACCTTTTATCAAACCGTTGAATTTCGCTGGCGGCAAGTGCAGTGATTTTTCAATGCAAATTTTTTAAGCGAGATAATAAATATCTCCACAACCCCGCGTGACTTGAATGCGCGACTACCCTTATACGAATCTGCCGTTCGTGGACAACGTCGTCGTCAGGATGACTGTCGCGGAGGGTGCCGAAGAACGCACCCACCGTCCAATCTCGTCAGACGCATTTCCTTCGTCTCTTTTTCGCCGGCTCGCCTTCTGAATTTTAATCCGTCTCTGGCTGAATATTCAATTATCGAGTACTTATCTCCGACTTTTCGCTATACTTTCGTTCCTTTTCCCTGTTACGCGTGGCCATTGTTTCGTCTTTTTCCGACACTGCAGGAAATATCTTTGCGTTTAACTGAGCTAGCGGGCCACCGAAGTACCTGCACGTGGCTGGAATATTTTAATTGCCTGTGATTTCCCGAATTTTACGTTTATCTGTTCTGTCTGATGAAGTTTATAATTGTAAAAGAAACCGTTTTGTAAGAGGAGTTTACAAAATTCTTGTGTCTTGAATCCATTAAAGCGAGAAAAAAGTAAAACTAGTTCAGAAGACGTAAAAGGATGAGTTTTTATCAGAGATATTTAAATCTTAAATTACTGGTAAAATCTGACATGGAGAGATCCAGACAGTTCTCTTTTGTAAGATCAAACCTTCCGTATGTAAAATGAATTAAATTAAGTAGATTTTCGTCATGTAACAGATGACCGCGTGTGACTACATATCATATATGTATAATGGTGTTTCGAACCTCATGTTAAGATAATTGTGTTTGATATTACATATATACGCACGACATCAGAAGTTGGTTTACAAAACTAAACGATAAATGTTTTTGTTCCCCTGGGCAGAAACTGTATACTGCCCGAGACTGATAAAAAATGACACGGAAAATATGAAACTACATTTTAAACGACAGATGTTCAAAAGTAATAAAATAAGTGGAAGGATTGTTGGACCTATAGTTGTAAGTTCTCGTGAAAAATTAAAGTAATACCGTTGACCTACAAAGAAGCGCCATACGTTTTGAAGGCAACGGTTATATATATATATATTCGCTGCTAATATTTCAACTCTGACTGAAGTTCAATTTTACATTTCATTTTTCACAGAGACTGGTATTTCGCTACTGAAGCAAGTTATATTTTATTTTTAAATTAAATTTTCAGAAGTCCGACTGCTTCTCTTGAAATTACGTGAAACGTCAGTATCGCTTAAAAATAAATGAACCGCCTTTCAGTCATCCAATTAACGCAAGAAAGAATAGGCAAGAAACTAAAACCTGTACAGCTTATGTGGTTAGTCGTTTCTTTTTTTGATAATTGTACTCTCCTTGTTTGAATCTGTCATTTTTTATTTCGTAAATCTATAAGAATGATTTTAAAATCTCTTTTATTCAACCAATGCATTTCGAGGGTTTTTAGCATGCGTTTATTGTTATCAAAATTCTCCGCTAACGAATTAGATTCGTAAAATTTTAAAACAATATAAATTAAAAAAATAAAATTTTAGCATCTTTATAAGTGAAAATGCCAAAACAATTAGAATTTTGCATCAAATATATGAAAGAAATTAAAAAATAAAAAAAAATAAAAATGTAAAAAGGTGATATAGAAAATCAACTGCAAGCAGAATGTATATAATGCTTACACGTTATTATGTATACTGATGGTAGTAAAATCAAGGGATCAGCGCCTGTCGGGACTGGGTGTTTCAGTCCGGAACAAAACATTTCTGTATCAAAAAGCATTAATCATAATGCCTCAATCTGCGCAGCGGAACTTATTGCAATAAACGATGCTTTAGACATATATTCCTATCGGACAAAAACCGTTCATATATTACAATAACAGACTCTCTAAGTGCACTTAAACGCCTAGAAACCTACAAAAAAATGAAATAAACCCTATGTTCTCATTTACTTAAATTAATTAATCCTTACGTTCTAGAAATAAAAAAGAAATACAATCAATTTAAGGAAAACACTACAAACAATAAAGGATTAAATAAATAAATTTATTCGAAAAGTATAAAAAAAAAAAACAGAAAAGCTACAAACAGAGAATGCAATTAATGAACTTGGACTGACGAAGGGAATTGATTACTGTCGATACTTTTATAACGAAGCGAGCAACCCATTGTATCACAAAAAAAAAAACAATATTTCACAACAATAAATCATATAAGAGCAAACCAATACAATCTCTCAGCAACACTCGCCGGAGTAGGATTAATCAATAACCCAAAATGTGAATGTAACGACGAGTCACAAGACATGAACCATAGTTTATGGAATTGAAATCTGTTGAATAAACAATGTAAAAAAAACTGCTTTATAAATTGGTTTAAAAAGTGTACCAGCTGCCGTTGAATGCCGAGGATACGCAATGCAATGTAAACACAGACACTTATTATGTAATTTATACCATGTATGATTTTGTATTTTATCATCCACTGATATAACCGAATCATGTAATGCTGAATAAACCTTTCGAAAGGTTTCAAAAGCAATAAATAAAAAAAAATCTGTATAGCAGCTCCTAATCCTACCTAAGTAATGCCATACCGTTATTTGGAGCAGGGAAATCTGGTTATATTAATAATAGTCATGACGCAGAACTCCTTTGAGACTGAAGTATTGGTATACAATTCCGATTTTGGAGATGTTTCTTAAAGTATCGGGTTCGAATTCCGAGTGCCGAATCTGAGTCGATTTTAAATTGAATTACGGCAATATTAGTCGACGTTTGTGTATCCAAACATGAATATATGTTTAAGACGCTATATATATACGGATTTCCATTTAATATACTGCATGGCAAATGATATTAAACAGCATGCTCGTAAAATGCCGTGTAGTAATCAGTCTACATATGAGAAATTACATATACATTTGATGTTACCGGATACTAATTAATCACGTTTATATTATATATGCCATGTAAATATAATATATAACCAACATTATAAATGCTACGTTAAATAATGCTTATAATAAAATAACAATTTGGAGATCCAGAATTAATTAATTCAGTTTTTCGGTATTTCGTATCAGCTGATACGGAATAATTTCAAATTATTAAAATTCACTATTCAGTTAAATTATTTTTTTAATTGAAATTATTACATTTTTGTTCCAATTATATTTCTTCTGCGCAATTTTTGAATACCTAGAAATTATTTATTGTATTAATGTAATTTTTGTAATCAATGTGCGTAAATTAAATTAGTGCGTAAAGTACTTCAGACACCAGTTTTCATTGCGTAAAGTGAAAAAGTCGTGTGTAAAGTTAAAATGATACGCTTTGAGCACTACTAGTACGAGGCATCTAGAGTACTCTAAGCATTATCCTTACTAAATCCTAATCAAAATACAAAAATTAGGATACCTAGATATAATTCGTGCGTAAAAATGCACTTTACACCCTTATTAGGTAATATACTATTTTGACTACACTCCGCGCGATGATCAATTGTACGCACTATGACTGAAGTGGCAAATGCGAATAACCAATTCAAAAAAGCAATTTACATTTATGATAAGTATTAATCGATACACATTATTTAAACAACGTTTGTAATTGAGAATTAATACCCGATTGTCGACACGTACCGTTTATGATATTATTTTAATGGTATTTCCCGTAAAAACTATAAATCCTATAAAAAAAAAACTATGGAAATCACACGGTCAAGATTTCAGTTACAAATTTTTGCGCCATTTATCGTCTATATATTTACAGAATATATTTTATATTCGAAGGATATTAAAGGTTTATTATATTTAATTCTATATTAAACGTATACTGATCTATTATTATCGTTCGCAAATTATATAGCTTGTCGCTGAAATATGATGCATTAAATTAATTAGTTTTGACAAATGTTCGATTTTAATAATTCGGTAAAATATAATCGTTAAAATTTCGTCCATCAATAGGAAATATATATTGCTAAATTATTATATATACATGGAGATTTATTCAATGTTATTTTATTAAAATGTTTTTATCAAAATTTTATGATTCAAACAATTTCCTCCGTTTTTATGAAAATAAAGAAATAATTTAATTATAGTGGATATCCACTGATGATCAGAAATATGTTTTAATTTAAGTTTTAACAATAATTTATTAATTGCGTTCGACGATCAGATTATTTAATTGTGGAATTCTTTCGTTTAAAGCAGGCTTTGTTTTACATTTATTATGTGTTGCTAATATAAGTAGTCGCGAAATTTGAACGAATAAATTGTTTCAAAATATATTAAATTCAACTCATTAATATTTAGCGAATTACATTAAATTAAATGTATATTTTCTGAAGTACGAAAAAATACTAAAATAAATTAGTGACAATTTTATATTTCTAAATAAAGTACAACATTTTTCTACCCATTTAAATAATATTAAAATAACATTTTTATGAATAGTAAAATTTGAACGTTTTTGAAACAATTTTGATTGATTGAAGAAAAAGATTACAAATTTTGATATCAATACGTTTCCTATATACCTAGGTCGAAAAATAGCAATATTATATGTAAATTCTTTTATACAATATTTTAATAAACGACATTTGTGAAATTTGTCCGCCACTGGATTATCACTCTTCGATCTTTTGATATCAGCCAGTGCTCCAAGAGCTCAGAAACCGCAGAAAGACAAAGGAGGGTAGAGAGAGGGTACCTGCCAGGAACGTATAGGAGCGAAAAGTAGATGGCTCCTCGTATAGTAAACAATGGTCCACGTCGCATATTGGCGACCTCGGCTTCTCGCATCCTCTACTTCTAGTGATCCCCAGAGGGTAGATTTTACCTTCCAACATCAGCCAACGTTCGTAGCTTTAGTGAGAAGAAGAACGACACTTCTGACGGCACCGGAATAATGGATTCTGTGAGCCGAACACATACCCGATTTCCGACAGCTGGCCGCGTGACGAGCAATTTATCCTTCAAATATCAAATATCATATATATATATATGTATTTGTCGGCTTAAAGGGGTGTGTTATACGTAATGATTTTAGGAATTTTACTTGACAAAAATTATTTGCTCTTGTTTTCATGAGCTTCAATTTTGTGTTATTTTCTCTCAGACGGTAATTGTGGTATTAGATATTGGTATTGGATATTTTTTTTTAATAATTTCCAGAACAATTTTCATTGTAGTCTTATAGAATCATATTCGTTATTTCTGGATATCGCAAATATAGATTTAATCGAAACTTTTTAATTAAAAATATTTTAATTAAACATGAAGGAAATATAAGTTATTCTTTGGGTTTTATTGCATATAACTTGCAACTTATGCATAAACCCAAAGCGCAATACAGATAAAAAGTTATTATTATTATTATTATTATGTAATTTCAAGAAGTTCTATATGTCCATCAGTATCAATTACATTTATTGAATTAACATACTTCGTGACTGAAACATCAAGTTTGATATATCGGTCAACTTATATATCTCCTGATCATTTCTCCGTTCATACACCAGATTTATTTCAATTCTATATCTATATTGGATCAATCACCTCATTGAATAGCACAAAACGCGCTTTGTAATTCCAACAAATTACCCAAATACTTTCGTACCGTTTTTCATGTAAATTCACGGTTTACCACCCGTTCGGAAGCTGGAGGTCATTTACAACACATTTGCTGTATTTGACGCTGTACTTTGATGATTGGCCTGTCGTTGTCGTACCCAACGCCTTACCCCGTGTATATACCTTTACCACTGTCAACGTAACGCAGTTCAGGTCCTTCGACCTCAACAAAGGAACAAGTAAGCCAGCAGCAGTTCGTGGGAAATTCGGGATGGGCGAACCTCTACTGCATCTGCATTTTATGTTCAGCACCTTCGTATACCTAGCAAATAAACTTTACCTCAGTCAGGTATTCCAATCCTACACTTTCGTCATCAGAATTGAGCTATATTCATCCAAGCTGGCAGGAAAACCTCACAAGGCTTGTTTGTAGCTGCATCCTCAAAATTTACTACATGTTTAATCTTGAATGGCGGATATTATGAATATCAGATATATGTCAGACCCTCATCGGTAATTTTTTCAGGAGTCGATGATTACGACGATATGATTCTTATTCAGTGGTCCCAAATACTTTCATGTATAATAAGGATTTTAAAAGTTTGTCCGAAAAGAAAAATGCATATGGTCGAAATGTTTCTTCTACTCATATAGTCACTGACATCTAGGTTACTCTTTTATTTCATAATTGTTTCAATCGTATTCTGAATTTATGGTCAAATTTAAAAAAATGTTAGAGTTTATAATTGAAATTTCTGAACCAATAAAATATTGTTGTTTTTTCCAATAAGTCTTGGGTTTACACGGAATCAGTTCCAATTGTAACGCAGAGTGCAATATCGGCGGGATGCACTAACCATGCCATCGTCGAAATGCTCCAATATCCCGAGGGAGAGGCTGATGAGTTGTTTCTATATTTCGAATGCAAATTGTGGGTTTTGCCATTGTTGAGAAATTATTCATCTTAGTGTTGGTTTGTTGGAGATGAAATAGGACAAAAATACACGGAAAAAATGTAAAATGTTTGTGGATTTGGGTCGAGCAGCTGCAGGAATATAACTATCGAGTGTAAGAAACGTTGAGAATGTAATATGCCTGACTGAACGCCGGGCTTTGTTTTGTTGTTTGATTTCCTTCAAATCCAATAAGAAATTAAATTCCAAATCGTGGAAATAACCATGTGTTTCTATTGAGATTCAATTTGGTGATCTGTGCTGGGCGATTTTAAATGAGGCAATTTATTAATTAAGAATATGCGAACTTTAATTATTCGATTTACATATATATTTTTAAAAGAAATGTAATAAATAAGTGAAGCTGGAGGTACATCATTGTCGTCCTCGACAATCAAGTGCTAATGAAGTGCCAATTAGTTCCAATAATTTCGAAATTTGGTCCGCCTAATTAAATAAAAGGTGTGGTAGTTCCAGCATCGCATGAAGAACGACAGGTTCGTTATGCGAAACTCGGCAAGTACATCACAGTATTGTCAGTGCCGGTAATTGAGCGGTAATTAATGTTGCTCACCCTTAATTTGAAGATTTTTTTTGAAAATACATATATATGCATTTTCAGTTTCATATGCAACTCCGGTTTACGTAACTCGGAAAATATCGCACGCAACAAAGTTTTATTAGCACCGTGATAAAGTGGAAGGTAATTAAGCGCCACTTAATGTCGCTAACTCGGAATTTAACGATTAAAAAAAAAATATACGTTGAAGTTCCAGTTTCATGGCAAGCCACAACTGCGGTGTGCACAAGTCGGCAGATTTAGAGCATATGAATGTTTTATTAGCGCCGTCGTAATTGAGTGCCAATGTGTCCTGTTAACCCAATATGTGGGACCTTTGTCTATATAAAGAAATTACACCGTTCAGAATTGGGGATTGTAATTGGCAATTAATTAGTATTCAGTTCTTCCGCTAACAAAGCTATTGTTACAGTATAGAAAACTCGTTTCTCATAATGCTGAAATGGCAATTATGTCAGTTTCGTGATTTCGAAATAATATAGGTTCCATACAATCCGTAATTAGGAGAAAATGATCCAGATAGAATAATAAGTGTAAGTAGAGAAACATGTATTTCTCCTGAAAGATCTGTCTGGAATGTAGAAAAGGGAAAATTTATTGACTTTAGTAACTTTTGAAGGGTTTCTCAAAAGTCTTTATGTGCAGGTGGGAGGGGAGAAGAGACCGAATTCTCCGCATTTTCGACTAAAACATTCCTTCTTGTATAAACATAAACTGTTTATCAAAATGCTTTTCAATTTCCAAAAGTAGTCGGTAAATTCCTCTTATTTACAACTCTTAGATTTTTATTAAAAGTTAGAGGCGAAAACTTAAAGAGCGCGAAGCATCACCCGAGAAAGGCGACTTATTGGTGACACGTATATTTCGTTTTCACAAGTTCGTAAGAAAAACATTGTCTCGCAAGTATGCAATAGTCAGGAAGATTATTGAAATGATATTTACAGTTTATGTAATTAAAAATTAGCCTGTTTATACGAGTAAGCTCTCAGCAGATAGCACGCAGTTACTCAAAGAACACAAAAGACGTTATTCATCAATTCTGAGGTTTCCTCGTCCAACAAGCAAACTTTGCCAGCGGCAGGGAAAATGAGGTATATAGAGCTTCGTCGTCGGGATCAGAAGACAGCCGCGACACGCAGGTATATAGACGTCGCAAAGAATTTATGTAAGGGCTGCAGTCTACCCGAGCAAACGAGGTGAAGAGCGAAAGGCTGTTCGCGAGTTCTCCGGATGCTAGATTAAATGCAGCCGAAAACTTTTGGGGATTCCTGGGAAGCCAGGAGAAGCGGAGCAACTGCTATCTTTGGTAGTAACAAGATAGAACTTGACTCTCGCTTCTATTTCTTTCGATCTTTCCTCGGCTCCTTTTTTGCGCCTCTCCCCTATGCCAGTCTCGATATTTATTTCTTTTTATTTCTTCATCCTTCAATTTCATTTCAGCTCCTTTCCATCTGCGCACTTTATTCCTAAAAGTGCAAGGCAGATGGGTACCAAGGAAGCGTACGCTGAGTTTCACCTTTCTCGTGGTAAAAGTCGACGTGTTTTTTTTTTCATTTCGTGGTTGTCAATTTACGCAAAATCGATTCGATCTACATATATCTATAGTTGTTATTGTTGAATAAATATGTTTCACGATAGATGAAATATGCATGTTGGGCAGCCAAAACTGGAAAATTGGGGACTTTTTTAATTGTGCAGGAATACTTTCGAGGGTAAGGAAAGGAAGACTCAAATCGATGTTCTTGTGATTGATTCAAAGAACACTGAAAAAAAAGTTTGTGGATTGCAACGATAATTTGGTTCTCCGAACAATTCTTCTTAGTTCAGGAACTTATACCGATACAGTATAACTATCTCAGTTAAAAAACGCATTTAAAATTAATAATAAAAATTGAAAGATGCTGGAGCACAAGATTAGGAAAAGGGTACCACTATATGATACCTTTTGTCTAATGCTGTCCTCCAGCATCTGTCAATTTTTCCCCAAGCGTGAAATGCTCTATGTAGGTTAGGTATATATATATATAACAATACACAGTTTGCAACCTTATAGCAATAAGTATGGCTCTCACAGCTATACCGATGTTTACACGATTTTAAAACTTTCCATTGCCGTAAGCCCCAAACTTTTTTTTCAGTGAACATGGCATAAATAAAGAAAAAATTGATTGAATTTCATTAACTTAAAAGGATGTCTAAGTCAACTTTTCGACGACAATTACGGTGGAATCTTTTTTCGCGAACGTCGTAAAGTCGATTGCATTAACTTTTATACATGACTCGTTCTACAAATGTTTCGTTACTATTGTATACGTTTTATGTAATAGAATTATCGGATCGAGACTTATTTCCACGGTTAAAATAAGATTCATCGCGTATTGGAACCGACGGTTACTACTGATATACAACTGTCGTATAAGTGAAAACAGTCGTGCACGATCAGCCATGTTAATTCAAGAGCGATCTTTAAATCTATGTTTTCAAAAGAAATGTCGATTTTCTTAAAATTGTTATTAATTAATTTCGAATATATGTAATACGAAACCCAATTAGTACTGGGATTCATGATCCATGGACGAAAATTTGACGCGTACTGTGCAATATGTACAAATAATGGACGTCTAGACTCACATGTACGGGGTGGTTATGAAGTAACTACCATAATTTTCATCAAGATCGAAGTTATGAAAGTTATCGAATTTCATCAAGATGAAAATTATGGAAGTAATAGAACACAGTTTTTGTCCATTATAAAACCTATTATTATGTATGTCCATTTTACATTCACTGTATGTCCACTAAACAATGGTACGTCCAGTAGATATCCTCGCCAATGACAACTGGGCATAGATTAGATGTCCATTGTATCTGGTCTGGACGTGCTATTAAGGATATTTTCGTTAATAAACGAATTTAATTATTGCCCGCCGTTACGACGGTGTCTGTCATTATATTGATTAAACTTCCATTGACTTTATGTATATAAACACGTCATTTCAAAATGTTACATAATATTACGAGCCAATTATACCAGTACTAATTACAATCAAATACAAGCAATGAGTGAATATATTGAGTATTTTACTTGCTTTAAAATAAAGGTAAATATCATTTTACATCTAATTGTAAAGTGTAATTACAAATTTACCAGTTTTATAGTTGGTATATACTTATTGAATTCTTCGAAATATCAAGAAAGATTATTTAATTCGAGAAGAGTAGCTATAGTAAATTGCGTAAGGTAATTAACGATAAAACATATTTTCGAACATACATCGTTGAAAATAATTTACAATTTACAGCTAAGTTGTAAACGTAGATGATTACGTTTTCATATATTATATATATTAATGGTGAAAAATCTTTCACGAATCTTCCGTGTAGAGGGAAATATATACATTATCTCTTATTTAAGGACAATTAAAAGGTATATTTTATAGATTCTGTAAAGGAATTTTTGTAATTGTGTGGTGAAAAAGTCCTGTGTAAAGTTAAAATGCTACGCATTTAACTTTACGCGTGCCTCTTTCAATTCATGCGTAACTTATTTATTTCACTCGTGATACCACCCAGAATCCGAAAACGTTCACTTTAACTACTAATTTGAGGGGTAAAGATAACGCTATAAAGTACATTAAGCATTATCTTTGGTCACCCAAATACAAAATACCGGATACGTAACTCGTGCGTAAAAGTACACTTTACACCCTTGTGTAATATACTATTAATAATCGCTTATAAGCTGGTAAAAAAAAATAATTTTTTTTTTTTTTTTTTGAAAATAACTTTAGCTAATCATTGCTAATATATAACATCGACTAATATTCTGGTTGTTTTCATCTACTTTTGTCTCGATTTGTATTTGGTCTATTTGTGAGATTTGTAATTTCTCGCTACGAAATTATTACTAAAACGTACATGAAATGTTCATCGACTAAATGCCTGGCGAAATCTATTATTTTTAAATAGGTTTAGTTTTATTTTTGTAATTTCGATTAAATCACAAAATTGAATTAATACAAAAATAATTATAAAATTTTATTTACTTTTTGTCTGTATATTGTATTTATTAAAAAGTTGTTAAATTTTGATTGACACTTTTATTTAATTGCATTGTTAATTTTTGATTGAAAATGAATAAATTTTGAGAAATATACAAATTAGATTCACACGTAAAATCGTCGCGTTTTTCATTCTTATGATTTTAATAAATAAAAAACGAGTCTAATTGATCAAAACGATTAACAATGATTTTACTAAATTGGAAATAATTTCAATTTATTAAAATAAATTGAAATTTGTCATTTTAAAGTTTGAATAACGAATTGGTACCGATTGAAGAAAGCTAATTGATGAAATTGATAATTGAAAAATAGTAAAATACCTGAAGTAATAAAAAATATTAAAAATTGTCGGAACCTAACAATAGGAATAATATAACTGTCACGGATTAATATTAACATTATTGTAGAAAATATAAAACTATGTAAATAATTCACGTAAATAAAACAGAGTGTATATCTATTTATTATATTTAGGACATTTTTTCATAAAACGAGTTTCCTATTGTTTATTCTAACGAGACACGAGTAAAACAGAGCTTGTGTTTGATCTCGTGTAGAAAAAAAACGAAATTCTTTTAACTATACGTTTAAAGAATAAAGCTAAATTCGGTTAAATTTATATTTCTCTGGCAAAATTCATGAAACTTTTCGAGACACTATTTACCTGGAGCTTCAGCAGTTCAACGCTGTGTATACCCGCCATGGAAATCTATTTCCAGAGTAATATTTAAATCCTCGTATATACGAACAATTCGAATTGCTCGTACAATCACCCGTACACGCCGTATTTTCGAGTATTGGCGAGAAAAGTTCGAACGATTGAACAAGCCACCCTTGAGAAATATATATTCCACTTTAACATAAAAAGTGCTTTGAACCTTTTTTGCTAATTACGAATGCGAACACATTTCTACTGCCTTGTAACGAATTCGTACTGTCGTGACGTCGTTTATCTTGCGTTTCGGAGAGGAAAATAAATGCGAATGCCCCTGATGTAAACGGGTTTAAACTGGGTTTCTTCTCCTGAATTTTTCAAATGATCATTAAAAAAAAATCTTTTTACAGTTCTTGCGTAACGCTTCTTTACGAGTGACATGGTTTAAAAAAGATAAATTGTTATCAAATTCATGATTTTTTCGGTAGTCGAATTATAGGTCGTTATCCCTGGTAATTTATTTATTTACGAACGGGCATTACTGCCCTTTAATGATTATATAAGGTGATCAATTGCTAGTTTAATTGAGCGATTTATTGTCAGTTGGCCATAACGGTCTATTTAAATGAATCGCCATCCCAGAAAATTTGGTATTCCATTAATTCAACCACTGGCCTCTCGTGTAATTGTATTTGCACAGTCCTCAAGGGCCAACACAAAATAATTCGATGTAATTAAACTAGTTGTTGGACACCTTGTATGTATAATAGTTACATGTAGATATTGATATATTGATAGCAGGCAACTAATACATATATATGTTCTAGCAGCATATAATACACAGATTGATTGGGCTGTCTAAATACGCTAGTTCTACGTCATATTTGAGATGAGTCCAAATTTTGGGAGGTTCCAACATTTAATATTGATTTTTGTCTAACAAAATTTATGCTTACATTGTAGATCTTGAATAGTTTATGGATTAAAGTAAATAGAAAGCACATAAGGATATTTTTATAGAATACTAAAATTGTACATTTGCGGCCCTTAATGGGGCCAATAATCAAGTCCTCATCTATTTTTTTCGTATTAAATTTCCAAGAATTTCTGCCAGATCAATGTTTGAAAAACAGTCTAAAAATGTTTTTATTCAAGTTTCTGTACTTTAGCATCGCCAACGGTACAAACAAGCTCGTATTTTTAATAGGAGCTTTTGTGGAATCACGGCTGTCTAGCACAGAGCTTTTCGTGAAATCGCTTAACGCCGGCGTCATTTAATTACGATGAGTCGGCGAAATAAGAAGAAAACGCGGGGAAAGTTGCGATGAAGCCCAGAGGAAATTAAGAGCCTTTTTTAAAAAGTAAAATATACGGATGAAAGTCCGAGGCGTACAATACCTGTCCGGAAGGAAGCTTCCCCGGATCCGGTGCCGAGGTGCTTTTCAATCCTGGCCATGAGTCCAAGTAGCACGACTATGAGGACCTGCCGGATGGGAGTGGGTGGTTATTCTTCCGGGCATTCTTCCCGTTTTTTCGTCGTCACTTTTTCGCGCTTTCATCGAGCACTTCGCGAAGATTAAGGACAACCGAAAGCACAGAGGTCCTTCGCTATATGTATACAATGTCCCTTTCCTCACGAATGATACTGAAAAGATGGGCTGAGAAGGGAAGGATAAACGACTCGGCGGTTCATTCCTCGCGTTCCTTTTCTTATTTTCTGTTTCTTGTCTGGAGTTAATTGCGGCCTTATTGTTATCATTTGCAGGCATACGCCAACAATACCGCTGACGCTTCAAATATCGAAAAGTACACAATGCACGGGAAAGCACAAAAACGCTTCTGAAACTCAGCGAAAATAATGGAATAACGATTAACAGACAAGGCGTATGTTATTGCGGTACCGGGGAAAAGAACCAATTTTGCAACTGAATTAGACTTTTTAGAATACCAAGTAAAAATTTAAAAAAATTGAATTGTTTGTAATTGTTTATACTCGGATTCGTCGATGGTTGCTCGAGCTGGTAAGTGTTTGCTATCCTTGACGGACTCAAACAGAGCTGTGATTGGTTGTAACGTGATCGCTTATCGCTTGGCGCCTCGAAATGTCTGATGGTGTTATGTCCACAAACCATATCCGTCATCCCTGTTTACGTGTCGCAGTCTGCTGAAATGTAAAGCCATGTTTAGCGACCAGATAGATCTTAATATGATAGAAGGCATTTACAAGTAATAGATATCGGTATTAAGTAATAAATATAGACATTATTACTGCAACATTATACTTGTGTGAAATTTGATGTATAAAAAGTGATTTTAAGATTTAAAAATGGAAATTGACATGTTGAAACGATTTTCGAAATAGACAAAACAATTGTGTTTATTTAATTCACAAAATCCCCCTTTACTTTTCATTTTTTAAACAATCTAACCATAATTTGAAAATTTGATCGTCATCATATTAGTTCCTACATTTTGAATTCTGACATTTTATTAATGTCATGTTTGAAGTTCTTAAAAATCCTCGAGTAAAAATAGACAATCATCAGTCGATTCACGTCAATTCCATAAAAATTACATCTAAATATCGATATTTAGATGTAATTTTTAATTTAAATTTTCGAGATTAGAAATTGACGTTATCGGCAAGATCAAGACACACATGTTTGTAGAGACGCAAGAATTTTATTGTGCAGCCTTTTCAATGTTGCACTATTTTTTTAAAATGAAAAAACAACTCGAGACAAGTATTCCTGGCAGAGTCGCAAAGTTTCTGCTTCACCAAGAACCACTTCGTGGTAAAACCCTCTTATGCATATCCACAAAAGCGATTAAGTGTGCCGGTACTAAGGGCACCCTACCCTGAGCATCACACTCGTGGCTTCTGCATGCCCTATTCTTCTTCCCTTTGCTTAAGAATATTTTTCTGTCTTTGTTTCCCGAGAGGTGTCTCACGTCTTCGGATGTACGAGAAGTCATCTTTCGTAGTTTGTTTTGGCAGCCGGAGCAATATCGCCTCGTGCAAACAATAGCAAATCTTGGGTCTGAGCTGATCGAAGCAGCTGCTATACTATTTTATTGTTTACTCATCTTTTTTGCTCGCTCAAGATAAAAGCTTGCAATTCATAAAAGGCAATGCTATAAAATATTAATAGTATGGCTGGTATATATATGACAGTATATATTGTTAATTAATAATTTTTTAAATTAAAAATTTCGAAATTCCACACTGAAAAAAAAATTTGTTATTTTCAAGTAAATATTTACTTGCTACTATTCAAGTAAATATTTACATAATTTTACATGAATTAATAAAAAAAATAACAAATTTTTTTTTCAGTGCATGTAGAAATTCATACATTTAAACCTAGATTATGGCTAGACGCGAATTGGGACTTGTTGAGAAGCCGAACTTAAGAAAAACCAAAACTATCAAATAACACTTTAAAAAAATTTGTAAATGTATAATATATAAAATTCTTGGTCGACATTTCTTCTTTTGTATTTTATCCAATACTGTTACGCTTATATGATTCGAATGTTGATAAGTCGCTTGGATAGATTTTAATTTACATCATTTTTAGATTAGAAAACGACGTTATAAGGATGATGAATGTCTATAATATAATATGCCCAGGTATTTTATCATTGGATTTCTCAGTGTGATTTATTTGTTTGACGATTATTATTAATAGGAAAAATATTCAATGATTTATCGTTCGTGTCTATGATCTAAAACTGATCTCGATTCGTTTAAATTTTCCACGTCTAGAATTAATATTCCTGCAATTTTTTAATCTCTATAATTTATTATTATAATATTAAAGTTTTCATTATAAAAAATATGCAACACTTGGAATTATAGGTTACGGCTACAATTTAAAATACTTTGGAGGGGAAAAAAAAACGATTATATTCAGGTATAAAACAGGAAAAATATTGGTCGGGATGAAATGTGTATGAACTTTGCATTTTTGTATGCTTATAAAGTAGCATTTTACGGGAAGGATGAGACAGATTTACCGACTACATTATTTCGTAGTGCTCTCCGGGAAAGTTACTGTAGCCGATAAAATTCTCATGAAGTATGTCATCAGGGGCAATTTCCAATATTTTCCACGGGTTGTCGCTTTTTTTTTTATTACGGAAGTAGCAATATTGTGATTCGAAGAACTGATATTTAATTAAGTAATAGTACCAGTCCGAAAAGGTTACGGACATAACAAAAATTCATATTTTTTGATTTGTATATATTTAAAAACAAAACGATAATAAAAAAATTTGTGAACATACATACATTCATTTTGAATATTGAAAAAAGCTGACATATTTTGGTATAATAAAATAAAAACATCTTATCAGATTTAACACCTGGTTATGGTATGCATTTCGACTTGTCTGTTACAAATAAAGGCTTAAAATGATTACGTCTTAGAATCGCCAATGTGTAATGCATAAGTTATATTCTTGTTTAAAACGGTTTGTTTACATTACACTTAACTTTAAGTAAATTTTCTTGCTTAATTTAAGATTTCAATCGCATTTCTTGACTCAATTTAAGTATTTTCTTTTTGGAGTGAATATTACTTCGTAAATAATCACATTTGCAAACTGAGACGCAGCTAATTTGATTCATAATTAAAAAGAATATATCAATATCAGAAATTTATTTTACTTGACTTTACAGGTCGCATTTATATATAAAATCTTTACAAATTATAAGTAAAGAAATTGTGTTAACTCGCAAATTAATATGAAAACATTATAATTATTGCATCCCTGGTAGAAATTGCAGCCATTTATTGGACATTTATTGTCCAATATTTTTGTAAGATGCCTAAGAAATAGATAATAAAATTGGACAATTTATGGACAAATATGTAAGATATATTTAGATAATTATTGAACAGTTTTAGTGGGCAATATTTGTATAGTTTTTATACAATTTATTTT
>JAPYZR010004851.1:0-11605 GCA_030522945.1 Trichopria nigra
CAAGACTAATTAATACGTTAAAAAAATGATAAATTGCAAAATGGCGACTGTTCATTACAAGCGATTTATTCATGTTATTACGAGTTCCTGCATGCCAAGATACATCTAAAAAAATGATAATTGCAGTAAATATATTCATAAACAATATCCAATATAGGTTTAAAGTCGGCACACGGCAGATTAATTTGTTTAAATAACCGTTAAAGTTGCAAAATGACGATTTTTTAATAGAAAATTTGTCTATTTCAGCCTCATTACAAGTCCCTGCATGCCAATACATATGTAAAATTAATTAATAATTGCAGTAAATATATTGATAAACAATATCCAATGTGTTTAAACAAAAACATAATAATGTGATTCTAGAATGTAGGAAACAATTAACAATTTGTCTTTCACTTGATCATCACAGGGTTCTTCGTGAACTCATTCTCAGAGCGAAGTTGACTGTGTACGTCGTATTTTAATTTATGTATAACTTTATAAATTATTCATAAATTACTGCTAGATGAAATAGCATACTATAAGACGAGCCGGTCAAAAAGAATTTATAATTTGGGATGACATATTATTAATTACGTATATATTCAACAACAGAGAAAGGGCAGTGTGTACGTTTTATATATGTCAGATATGATTGCTTCATAAAAGTTTCGTAATGGCCAAATACTATTATATTTCTCAAAGTTTTAACGCCTTGGTCATTTAAGTTTTAATATTATACTCTTGTAAGTTTCTTGGCCCAAAATGAAGCATCAGGAAATAACCCTTTCGTTGGTTTTACGTGCAGGAAAGTTTTTGATTAATTTGTTTTTAAAGGAACTTTATCGGACTCGTCGGCTCGTTATGTACGCGATCGATGAAATCCGTGTATATTTTACAGTATACGCGTACCGTTAATTAACGTTTAACGCCGTTCCGCTTCTTGTACACTGATTCCGAATTATCAAAGGATTTTGAAAAGATGAAATTTGGATGGGTTTTATGTAATCGAATTGAAACAAGTAAATTGCAAAAAATGATTGACGACGTAAACAGTTAATAATATTAATTAAAATTTATATAAGAGTTTTTGATATCACCTATTTGAAAATTACCAATAATTGTAAAATTTAAGACTATATAATAATAATTTGAAGTAACGGCAATATATAGTAAGTAAACAAATTATTAATAATAATAATAATAACTTTTTCTTTCCTATATAATCCCTATAAAAATCTAAATTCTTATATTTTCATAATTCCAAAACCAAATCTATTTTTAAAAATTTCTGTTTTATTATGATATGTAGCTTCAGCTTCCTTTGTTTCCCGAAGTTTGCTTTATCTTATAGCTGAAAAATTTACATTTTATATAATGAATAGAGAATATTTATCGACTTTTTTTGCGTATACAACATTTGCATTCATTTAATATTCATATTTATTTATTTGTAAAAATAAATTTTTTGAAATTTGCGGGAGCTGTATACGTTATCAATTTTTGTGCCAGTTCGAGACAATCTTTTGAAGCACTCAATGAGTGTTAAAACAGATCAAACAGAATATTCCTTTTAATGAATACTGTATAGTGTTTATCGAACTTTCAACCTCACTGCGTGGCCTAGGTTTACATTTCACTCGTTCGTAAGACCACTGCGTTAATGATATTGCTTTGGAAACTATGGTCGGAGGAGTTTTAGAAATACAATTTAGGAATTCCCTTTGAATCAGTTGCCATAAACCTTATTGTAACATATGATTAATGGAAAATTTCAATAAAGCAAAAAAAAAAAGTAGTTCGATCTCTTCATGTTGTTGTAACCTAACCCGCTATAATCACTTTAGAACCGCCTTAAAAGATGATTTTCTTATACTTTTTCATTTTTCAAGCTGCAGGAATCGAGGTTATTTACTGACAGTTATGATCGACGATACCCTACAAACTTAAGCCTTGCATTACTTTTTTTGCGACAAATTCCAGAATTTTTCTCAATCAATCAAACTTTAGTGTTAAAACAACCTGTTTCAGCGCCACAATAAGGAAATTGATGATCTGAAAGTTTCTAAAATGTATTTTATTGAATGGCAAAATTGTTTAATTCAATTTGTCAAAGAAAAAGTTTTGGTGGAAATCCAAATGCTATTTTATAAAAATTGCAATGCATTTTCTGTTATTCGCATTAAAAATGTTAAATTTAAAATTGAATATAAGACTTTTGAAGGAAAAAGAGTAATGTTAAAATTCATTACAAAATTGGTATATACACGTAGTTAGCCAGAAGTTAGCAAAATATGTCAAGTTTAAAGTAATTTTGTGTTATTTTTTGTTTTCCGTTATTAAGATCTTCGACATGCAAGAATAACCCTAAAGTTTAAAGGCTAATTTCAAGGCACGTCAAAATCAGAAACAAAATTAAAACACAATTATTTGAAAATGTCATGGGGCTATATATGTACATTCCATACAATAAACTATCCGAACTGATTTGTTAACGTTCGAGTATGACATACTTCCCGTTGCATTTCCCGACTATAACAACAGATTGTGACACGGCAAACCTATTATCTACCCCATTTAGAATGAAAATCGAATACGGAGAGGAAATCATCTCATTTGTCGTTGAGTGTCGTTTTATCCGATTGAATTCTCTTTGCCCAATAACTCTCGGTAATGGTCACTCGATAGCACTCGATTGTCGATGTAAAAACGTTATTAACTTATGTTTTATAACTATACAACGCGGACTTTTTAAAGCATTCAAAGCCCCCTTATACACCTCCCTATAATTAAAAAATGTTTCTGTCACTTGTAGAAATTAATTATATATATATATATTTTTTTTATTTCTTTATAAATGATATAGTAAAGTAAAAATTTGAATATGCTAAACTGATTATTGAATAATTTTATATGATTCATTCAAACTGCTTTCTCGAAATGTTGAATAGTTCTTAAAGAAGTATAAAATATGAATGAACTATTTTTTCCATTTGGAACTTTCTATAATGAATATAACTTTTTTCAAATATTTGAGATTTTTTAATTCTTAATTTTTTTTCCATTTTTTACGACTTCTCTGTTCAACATTTTTGTTACTTTGTAATATTTTTCTCAAAAAATGTATTTTTTTTTCCATTTTGTTCAAAATTCGTTAAATTCTACATCTCTGACTTGCAAACCAATTAACAAAAAATGTTTTAGTATATGCATTATCAACTTGAAGCAACATTTTATTGATTGAAGAAAAGTTCGAAAAATATTTCGAATTAGAAAAAGTTTCGTAATTCCGACTACTAGTAAAAAATACAAAAATTAACGATTGATATATGTAATTATACTAAATTGCTAATGCAATTGTTTGTAAGAAAATAATAACAGAATCAGATCACTAAAATAAATATTGTCATATTGTTTACCAGTGAGTACTGCATAAATGTCGAATTCATGATATATATGTAACTTTTATAGGTACAACCCTTTCAGATATAAAAACTTTCGAGTATAAAATGTGGCGACACCCTTTTGAAACTAAAATCGAGTATAAACTTTTTCTGTAGGAAACTAGAATACCGTTCGCTCTAGATATATTAAAAAAATTGTAAAAAATTGAATTGAATTTTCTGACAAAAAAATAATGTATAACAAATTCATTATTATTTTAACATGATAAAATTAGATATGAATTGATTTCGCGATTTCAATACTCTTCAAACGAAAGTATGAAAACCACAAAAGAAACGCCAAACAAAAAGATCCTACTGGTATAGAATGCACGTATATTTGATTCATGACTGCATGAAATTTCCGTTTAATCGAAAGCGGCATCTATGTTTTACTCACTTTTAAGGCACAGGTGGTAGTCGATTTCCGCTCTTTCCTGCCAATTTCCGTGAAAACTAATCACGGCTTTTATCAAAAAGAACATATTTGAACTTTCGACGTTAATATGGTGTGTTTCTTAAATCGTTTCAAAGTTATATATAAATATACATCGACGCTGCTAAAACGTGAACTTAAATTGATTTCATGATCAATCTCGGAGAAAGCGTTTATACTTTTTCGAGCGGTTCAATTCGAGCGGAATTGCTTATGAAGACGTTAAACTTTAACGTCCTCGGAAATATGTTATTTTCTGACAGAAAGGATACTCATTCAATGAAATGATTGATTTAAGATTTTGCTGAATATAGAATTTTTTATACATATTCTTTTTTTATATAATGAAAAAGATATTTTATAACATTCGAAATTCTTAGTTAAAACTATATAGACGAGAATTTTAACCGAGAAAATTGTATTGCTTTTTATATATTTATTTTTTTATTCTGTTTAATGTCTGACTCAATATTTTATCTGTGTGATTAAATATTTTACTCCGGCGCCTTCGGGAAAAAAGAATATAAGTTGGTACTTTTTTGGTCCCGCGCAGTAGGTCACTGTAATGGGTCAAACGTATTCAAGCCCTTTATATGGATTTTATATGGACATATTTACATTGTTTTAGGTCTTTCCATTATTGTCATTAAGATAAAAAGGGTACGGGACAACCATTACGTGTGGAATCTACATACATTTCGTCTGTTTGTAAAAGTAAATGCAACCTTTACTTTTAGTGCTCTACTAATAAAACAAAATCTATAGAGATATTGTAAGAATTCAGGTCAACCCTATTTTCTCGCGCATCACATTTTAAAGTATTGAAAATAAGCATATTGTTTACATCTACAAATTTTGGAGCATTTTTATTTTAAAATA
Source organism: Trichopria nigra (assembly GCA_030522945.1). Classification (NCBI taxonomy): domain Eukaryota; kingdom Metazoa; phylum Arthropoda; class Insecta; order Hymenoptera; family Diapriidae; genus Trichopria; species Trichopria nigra. Next base: position 4,741 of record JAPYZR010004851.1, read on the forward strand.
TATATAAAAAACTTTTACTAATGCAAGTACACATCGTAGATAACCCAATTTTATCAGCAGACCTGCTAAATACATGATATTAAATAAGTGAAGAGTAAATGGTTCAAAAGAGTTTATAATTTATCAATATAAAAGTATAAAATAAAAAGCTCGCGATTACAGTGAGTAGTAACAGTCAAGAATTATGATGAATATTTCAATGTCTTTAACGAGATGTTTGTGGTTCCTTTTTCTGCTCTTCTTAAAATTTCTCACTTTTCTTATTGCTGAATGTCGTTAGGCGACAGGCGTCTCCGAAATTATACGATCGCAACTTCACTTCAAATTATAAAGGCTTTATGTTCTAAACGTATAATATTTAGTATATACATGTTTAATTAGACAGACATTTTTTATATTTGTAATATTCATTATTTTTTCAAGACACGAATTATTTAAAAGAATGGATTTGTGGTAAACATTTTAGAGACACAATAAATAATCTTTTTATTATCTTACTTTAATGGGCGATAAAATTGTATCAAATTTCGATTTACATTTATGAGATATTGAAAAAAGTAAAAATAAAATAAAGCAGTCTTTATACTAAATGAGAATTAAAAACTTACGTTTCGACTGCTTTATTTTATTTTTATTTTTTCAATATTACAAACGCAGTCGTAAAGTTTTTAACAATTTTTTACATTTATGAAACGCTTGAAAATGTTTATATCGTTGACAAATATTGTGTAATGTATCATGAATTTCTTTATGATTACCTTCAACTACAAAGAATTTATAATTAACCTTATTTAGTACCTTCATCTGTTGAAAGTATTTTTAAAAATTCAGGTGAAAACTAACATCATGTTAATTGCGTAAATATACATCTTTTTGTCGACGCCTAATGTTAATTTTCTTTAAACAGGACTATTCCTTACACGAGCAAATAACTAGCATTGTTCTGTTATTTTCAAAGTGATGATAACTGATTATATAAATACTTCAGGATAAAAACAAATACGTACTCTGAAACATGTTTGAGGTACAGTTTGTAGATTTTATTTGTTGTTTGATTTTAAAGCAATTCAACAGATAATTATTTTCCAAGCTACAAGCATACTTAAAGCTCAGTATATATATACACTATTAATTCGATAATTCAAGGATATAACTGAAATTACAAATTTAAATATAATTAATCAATTATCAACTTTTTTTCAATTATATATAAAATTTTAATGTTCATGACGTCAAATTTTTGAAAAAGAAATATTCCAACATCATACAACGAGTTTGTCCATTTGCCCATCCTGGTTTTAGCCCAAGGGGAAACATTGACAATCGAATTAAATAAATAAAATTGTTAATTTAACTACGCCCGAACATAAATTGTCTCTAGAAAACATAATCCCAATTTTAAATATATAGTCTATATCAATATAAATCCGAATGTTTACTTTTATAATAGCCATATAGGGGTAAGAGGATAAAGTTATTAAGTATACAATATTTTGCTTGATTTTTTGAAAGCCACATTTTTTTCTGCAAACAAAACAAATTGGGCTTATTAAAATAAACAAAAGTACAATATATCATGTGTATATTTTCTTATATGTAAAAAATATCAGTTGTGAACGATTGAAAAGATTTATATAATTTTTTATATTTTTTTTTCAAACTTTAAAGGAAGAGTATAGTGTGTATATTAAATTTAATATGCGATAAAAATTCGTTACTATAAATAATATCATTGATCTTATAATACTCGCAGTTGGATATAAAAATACATTACTATTATATACCGGCGCTTTAATGTTGAATGAAAAAAGATATTAACAAAGAAAGTTTCAGTACAAAAGTAATTTATATTAGACTTTAAATAATGCTGAAATAAATTGTCCATAATTTTCGACACATCATTTTCTTACATTGCCAGATGTAAAATGAATTATTGTTAAATAAAAAATTAAAGTATATTTTATGAAAGTTCTATTTGAAACGTAGATGCTAAAATGTTTCTTGTACGAATTCATGAGGCAAACGATATTCTTCCAACTCCAGCACTTTTGCAAGTTTTTCAAGTCGCTTGATCAGCATTATTCGAAAGATTTGTGGAAATATCGCATTTGATACACAACAAACAGAGCACACGGGACTTACGTTTCAATCTAAAACATCCAGTTTCCAGATATTTCATTGGTGGGTTTATTTTTCATTCTGCATATACAGCTGTATTTATTAACCATTTATTTAAGTTAAAAATAAAATTCACATGGAAAGGGATTAGAAATGTATGTAATTTTCACATCATCAATGTCATCGTTTTTGAAAAATTATTCAACATATGTAGATCACGAATTAATTGAGTTTATTTTTTGAAGTTAAATAAGCTGTTTAAATTTCTTAACTATTGTATTTTCTATTTTTCTAGTAGATGATTACTAGATTAAAAGACAATTAAACTAAATATAATCACTGTAAAATATTTGAATTATATATGATAAATATGCTTGGCTAAAGTCAATAATGAATAAACTGTAATGTTCAGAAATCGGTCAAACCACCATTATTGTTACGATTTTCACCGTTGAGGTATAATATTTTGTATCGTTATATATAAGGTAAAATACTTCAAACAGATCATTTAGCGTAAAGTAAATATATATATATATATATATACATTCAATGAAATGATGTTAAAAGTAGGTCGAATAAAGTGCAAAAGAGGGAAGAAAGCAAATATCTAAGAAGCAATATCTTAAGCTTTCCCTCTTTTCGAGTATATCCGAAGATGATTTAAAATATGGACACAAAATACAGTGAAAAGAATTTCTATCCTTGATAATTTCGATTTAACAAAATATGTATTTAAAGCACGTATTTCACAGATAACTTGTTATAATTTTCATAAATTTAATTGTGCTGTCAGATTTGAAAAAAACAAAATAAAACGCCATTATCGAAAACTTATTAAAGTAGTATAGAATTTAGAGGAAGAGATCAAAAACTATCACGAGCAGACCAAAAAGACCAAAAGAATTAATTTCAAAATCATGACCTATTTGAAACAGAAAACGAAATTGTTTACAATTTTACACTGGATTTCTCTACATGTTGGCTGCTGTTATATAAAGGCTATTATATATCAGCCTGTCAACTTATCCATTGTATATTGAATTAAAAACGGAATATTTTTGTATTGTCAACGTAGTTTTTCTTTAAACAAAAAGTGGTTGAATTCTAGTTTTCTCATATTGAACGAAGTTTATTTAATCGCTGGTTTTACGATTGTCGTATACAAGTGAACAATTCAATATAATGAAAGGCACCATAAATGCATGATTTTTATAGTAAATTGATCGAATGAATTTTCATTGAAAATCATGTGTGAAAGAAAGTAAAAAAATGTATTGTTAACAAATATGTAAAATTTAAAAAATTTTATTTTTGCTAAGGGGCGGTCTGCTTCTATTTTCCAGATAAAACAGTTTGATAAACGTATATTTTTCGATTTTATTGTGACTTTATTCGAGCAGGTAAAATGTACATTAACGAAAATTTCATCAATATGAGATTAAATTTAAATAAATTCAATCATTCAGATTATTTTTTAAATTCGGCAAGATTTTCATCAATGTTGACCAACAGTGAGAACCACTAAATGATCAAATAAAAGTTGTGCGGATTCCAAGACAATTTATTTAGGGTTCATTAAATAAAATCTCACTTGTACTTAAATTCAGCAAAGAAAAGAAAGTGACATCTTGAATTAAGCAAGAAAATTGTCTGAAAAAGTAAGGTGTAATGTAAACAAGCTCTCTTAAACAAGGACATACTTTCGCACTATGGCGATTCTAAGACGTTATCATTTTAAGCATTTTTTTTACAGTGTAATTTAAAAAAAATACAAAAATGTTTACTTTTAGTAAAACCAATTATCATTCGATTAATCTTGATACCGACTCCAGCGATTTCGATGGATGTTTCATTCATCGCTTTTTAATTCATATACTGATCAAAAATTAATATCCGAATAAGTTTAGATCGAAAATTGGCTAAAAAAATCAGATGATAGTAAATTATAAATTTTTGATCTGCCCTTATCTGATGAATTTTATCAAAATTGGATTCGATTTATTTTGAACATTAATATTTTAAATATAATGATTAACAATATGAGTCAAAATTCACTCCTTCTCCTCAGAAGAATTCTTCGTTTCACCTCAGCAAATTTTGAGAGAACGTATACTTGTAGCAATAAAAATTTAAACCGATAAATAAAATATTTTCATATACTCATACAGAAACATCATTTAGAACGCAGTAATGGACTCCCGGACTTTTATTGACCCTACATATCCATTTATGCAATCGAGACGTTCCATTGGAATGCAATTTTCGGGTGTATTTGACCCGTTATGCACAAAGGTATAGTATGTAGGATATCAAGAGCATGTATTTTGCTCTCTTCATAAATGGCGGGTTTATAAATGAAAACAAGTCAATGAAGCACATAAAATATGCGTATAAAAAAAAAACGCGCGAATTCTATATAAAAACAAACATATTTAAAAAATATATGGCAACAAATATTTGCACACCTGTGTAAAGAACATGTATGTTAAAATCGAAAAAAACAATATTCCTATATACATCAGGTGGATTCACTTCAAAATGTCCAGCAAATTCAAATAAATTCAAATTTTTCGACCTCGATATTCACAGAAATATTGAATTCAATGATATTTTTTTTTACGCAGTTGATGTAGCAACTTTTAATTTTCAAAACGGAGACTTTGCATTTATGAATACACGCATTGAAATTTATTAAATATAGTAAAATTAAAATAACTCGTAGTTTTCACTCTTTTAAAATTGTGAATTCCTTTACAGTAGCCTTTAATTGATAGACAATTCAACCTGTCGTTCTTTTTACAGATTGTTTTTCTTTATAGACAGACTGAACTCTCACTGTGCTCAAACGCATTGCCAATATTTATGAAGGCTTGGGCTATAATGTATTGACGTTTGCTATAAGGTCAGCCATACTGCAATAAAATTTTAATTCCATACCGCGATGTAAAGTGAAACTCAGTTCTTCCTTATAACCAAAGTAAACATAATAAGATTTGAGTCGATCCAAAAGTGCGAACTTTTTCAAAAGTTACTATTTTCATCTAAATAATAATACCTTGTTTTCATTGTGCGGTAAAACCTCATCCTGAAATCTGCACGTGCTAGAACGATGTTAATAAATATAAGGTTTTCCGCCCGAGTGGACGGTTTGTTGATAAACAAAATCTTAATAAAACTAGTCTTTTTTTTTTTTTTTTTTTTTTTTTTTTTTTTTTATTTAATAACCAAAACAATGTAATTTTTAGTTTTATATAAATAGTTGCCCTTAAAGAAAAGCGTAATTAAAAAAATGGAACAATGTCACTGAAAATAACATTCCAGAAATTTCATATTCGATAAATTAGTAAATTTAACTCGTGATTTAATATTAAATAAACAAAACAAAATTAAGAAATTAATAAACACGATTTTTGAATTGTCACTTGGAAGAAACAAAAATTTAGAAATGCAAAACATTTTCCAAAGGCAAAATTCAAAAATGAAGTGTTTCGAGGAACACTGGAAAGCCAACGATTCATCAACCGGATTAAATTATACTCGCAACGAGCTCTCCGCTATATACACTCAAATAAACGTTTCTGATTATTGGACAAATTCGTATTCCCCCCCGAGTGCGGCACCGGATCCCGGCAAATCTGTGCCAAGAACAACCTCGACCTATTCGATCCCTTTCCGTCCCTCGGAATTCAAAAACTCAAATTCACACTTCCGCCGGATTACGGATCCGCAATTTCCCACCGCACACATAGCTTCCGCTGTACCTCTGACATCTCCTCGGTGCGTTTCTTCCTCTCGATTGCGATCTTCTTGCGTGCACTAACAAACTCGACCTCTTGTTCCCAAGGTTTTCCTATCTCTCTTTCTCTCTTGGTTTCAGAACATTTTTCTGGCCTCGCTTAATCGAATTAACTCGGCGCGATGTCAGCGATTTCCCGCCGACAGGTTTGTCGATAAAGCAGATCACCGGGTTGCGCGGCGGCAAATTCAAAAAGGTCGATCGCCGAGTACGCGCGTATAGGGGCGCCGGAACGGTCAATGCGGTGCAATGAATGGACAATTGGCGAATCCCTCTTCTAAATCGGTAATCGCATCGTCGCGATTGTTACGCTACACTTTCACTCTCGCTTCCTCGACGAACCGACTGGCTCTGGAACCGCGCGCGAACTTACTCCGCATTATATTTCGAGCGTGGGCTATGTTTAGCCCTGGGAGCCAGCGAGCAAAAGCGACCCCACCGACGAGCCGCCTGTTTCACCCATCCACCCACTCACCCACCCATGAAGAGCCGCCCGGTGAAGTCGACGTCTAGGCTGTGTCGCGTGCGCATACACACCTATATATACACACGCACATACAATGGCGGTGGTGGTCACGGTGATGGAGGTGGCAGATCGTGTGTGCTGAATAGCTGCGGGCTCCTTTGCCCTGCCTTGCGCGAAGACCGTCGGCGACTCGTCGAAGTGGACGGGGGAGATTTGGGGCGAAATCAGGAGAGATGAGGGACAAAGTAGGAAGCGGGTGTGGAGAGGGGGGGGGGGTGTCCATGTGACTATGTCAAAGAGAGGCATCACCCGGAGGAAGGAACGAAGAGAGTATACCGGACGAGAATAGAAATAGCGGAGAAAATGTAAAGCGATTAAGTAGACGCGATCATAAAGAGGGCGAAGAGCCCGCGATGATCATTGAAAAGGTAATCGACACGTAAGTGTTGACACGCGAACAAAAAGTATTAACGAGTGTTTTTCGA
>JAPYZR010004852.1:0-13325 GCA_030522945.1 Trichopria nigra
TACTTCTGGCCAATAGGGCAATAGATTCTGTAAGTTTTAGCATGATCAGAAAAAAATTTTTTTTTAGAGTGGATCACTTCGCGTGGAATGCCCCATATGTAACACATATGTAACACGTTCAAACGCCCTATACGAAGATTAAAAAATTCTTTCCATTTCACGTTTCCCATTTTTCACCGATTCTTCAACGAAAGGAGAAATACAAAATTGTTCTAGGTCTGGAGCGCCTGACCTATACGCGACTGAGAATATTAAGACGCGATCATCGCGAGATGCAGAACCGTATTCTGTTGTATTCATGGTTCTCGGATTAGGAATTGACACGAGTGAATGAGCGAGAGGGAGAGAGAGAGAACAAAGAGAGGGATGGAGGAAACAAAGGGAACAAAGGTTTAAAGAGAGATGAAAGTTTCTTTGGGATTTCTCCAAGAGAGCGAGAAGTCGACGAACCATTTAATAAGCGGATTTAGTGGACTTTCAGATTCTCGTCGAATCTCTGCCGCGATTTTGCCCCAGGCGCTGTAAAATGAAGTGGAAATGCGAAGGACGCTGGCGAAGGGGCGTTTGACGAAGGGTGTGTACGCTGCCAAACACTCGTCGTCGTCCTTCATTCCGAGACGAGCCATCAACGCGTTAGGAATGATTTAAAAGACCTATATGTTTGGTGACATTAATGACTGCCGCTGTTTGATTTTTAATTCAGTAATCATTTCGATAATCATCATTGTGTTTCTAGAAAATATTAATCTAGATCATTTCTATAGCATTGACTCGAAACTAATATAATAATGGACCCGTTCGTACAATCGACCTTGAGCAAAAAATTAATTAGGATCCGTGAACGAGGTCAACTTGCGGAGAAACTTCACCTTTACGTAAATATTTAATATCGTGATCGCACGAAAGGTCTGCGAGTTTGTCCGCTTAAAGGGAATTACTAGTATACTCACCGCTGGTATACATTGTTGCACGTCAACTTCGTAAATGGAGTGAAATTCCCTGTGCAATAAGTCAATACTTTAAGTAAATTAAAAAACGATTACTTAAAGTAGTATTGACAAAAAAATAAAATAATACAAATGTATCACAATATTTTTTAAATATATATTATTGACCCAGCTCCAATGAACGCAATGAACTGTTCGTATATTTACAGACATCCCGCTGGTGTGCCACGCACCAAACTTTACATTATCGACTGGGTTCCTGCACGTATACAAGAACAAGAACAGTCTTCGATTTGAATGTAATATATTCGAAACAGTAGTCAATGACGAAATATCAAAGACGTTTCACGGGGTCGAAGAAAATGAAAATTACAAACTCCATTTACATATTACATAAAACTTTGTGACATCTTCGCTTCGATTATGCGACACGCGAGGGAGAAATGGGTCTCCAAACGACATTGTAAACTTTCTACGAGAGGTGGATCCTCTTCTTTCTTAGGCCATGAAGTTTACGCGCTAATTTCGAAATGGCCGGCCGTCTCGGAGCTGAAGAACACGTACGGCAATTAGCCGGAGAAGAAGGAAAGAATATCGCGAGGTCGGATTAAGGTGTCGAGTGCTTAGCGGAGCATTAAGCCCCACGAGGACTAACGGAGCATACGTAATCCGAACTGCAAGGGTCAAACCGGCAATTAAATCTGACAGTTTCCATTGTCGACTGTCCTGGGATCTGGAAGTGCGCCGCGCTGCTGGATGAAGACAGGAGACGACGATGGCGGGGGGGGGGGGGGGGGGGGAGGCGAGGGCAGGGGTATGCGATCCCTCTACCCGCGCATCGATGGCGTTCTCGCCCCCCGCCCCCCCATTGCTCGGGGATTCTGCGTGTCCCGGAAACTACAACTTGACAAATGAACCCTGGTTGCGCGAATGAAATTCGCCTCGAGTGATTTATTCATATGGGAAAGCGGATTATGTTCTGTCTCCTCGATAACGATATGTATGAGGATGTCCTATTTAAATGACTGTACCTCATTGCAAATGAGTATTTTCATTCTGGAAGATTACGCATAATGCATCATTCTACTTCTGGATGAATGCTTTCTTTAAAGTGACATGAACAGTATATATGAAGATTATAAATTGCATGCCAATTGCTTTAATAATCGGGTTAAAGAAGTTGTCGAATGGAATGCTCATCTCGTTCATCTGCTTTTCAATTTGATAATTATGTTAATTAATTTACATACTGATACTTGCTACAAGCTGATTATTATAGAAACGAGCTATTTATTATCTGCACTGTTGCACGAAACGTTACATCCGATTAGACTGGGCTAAATGAACAAATTTTGGACGGCAATCATGGGAGGAATAGAAAGGGTGATCAGGGTTACGGTGTTATAAGGAACTGACATACGGAGAAAAGTGACATGTTGTCTATGTAAGATTTCGTAAGATTTGTGTAAGATTAACATTTCATGTTCAAGTTAATAAGTTCTATGTAAGATTTGGCAAGATCAATGTAAGCAAGATTTATGTATAATGATTAACAACCTATAGCATATATACCATATATAGTATTGATCGAAGTAAAAATCATGCTCCTATTTATTTTAACGAAAGGATCTGAAAAATACCTATACGTGCACATATATATATGTACTTGACATTTATGTAATTTCTTTATGTGTTGTTTTGAAAAATGATCGAAACTACCACGTGTAGTAATAAAACGCTGAGATAAAAACAATGCCTATCTAGAAATATGACTACAAAGTTAACATTAAAGCATTAAAGGAGAAAAGCACAACAGCAATCTTCTACACATTTTTTCAGTTTGTTGCAAGTTGGATCCAAGCAACTGCTGGAGATATCGCCGAAGCCGACTGTCGGATCTTCCTGCGGTCCTGATAAAACAAACCGCAATGTGTGTAAAACCTCAACAGGTAACGCAGACGTCTTCGGTGATGTCCCTTGCTAATATTTAGCAGTGACAAACTGAACAAAAGCTTGTAAGCTTGCAGGCTGGAATGCCTCGTTTTTAGGCGGATCTTGAATTGCCCCAATTAAGTTGACTTAGGATACGAATGATATATATAGATATTGTATTGTTTAATGAAAGTAAGTAATAAAGGTCAAATAGCGGTGACAATTTCCGAAGAAATGGAGGTCAATATGCGGAAAAACTAAAAATATTTCAAGAATTTAATTAACGTTATAATCGACGAACTTTCGAAATGGCACGTTGAATCTCGTATTTCTAAAACATTTGTAAAATGGTCCGGCGTAAAAAGGAATGTTTGCAATTCTGCAGGTACGTAACCTAAAATTCGTTAAAATTGTCTATTCTGAAAAATGCTGATAAAGACCGTTAATACCCCGCTTTTTTATCGGAATACAATAAAATTTATTTTGAAATTGTATTATTCTTCAGCTGTACTTTTAAATTAAAGAACTTAAAAACGGAAAAACAAGTTTTATATAATGGGATTTAAACAAATATATATAGGTCAATCGACACTGAATAATCTTCTTATTTTCATTTTTTAATCCAGGAGAAAACGTCATGATCTTCGTATCATTAATGGAAATGTCGGAGGTCGCATTTTCCGATGCGGTCACAAGATCATAAATTTATGGAAAGATATATCTTGTACACTGCGATAATAAGTACAAAACTCATATAAACGCAATGAACTCCACTCAGTGCATGCACATGTCAGCAATGAACAATGAAACCCGCTCGATACATGCACGCGTAGGACTTGTTGGTTGGGGTATGTTGAGGGTAAACGCTTGATGTGACACATGCATGCATACCTTGTAAGACTGCGCATTCATTATTCAGGCACAACTAAAAGCCCTAAATTCATTTGAATGGAAGCAAACGTCACAATTTGTTCGTACAAATTCACCCTACGTGGTTGTTCTTCTCGACTATTGTTCACGTTGATATTTACAACTAGTGACATGAAAATCATGACCTATTTTTCTTAATATTTTGTTCCTGCTTTAACCCTGTTTTTGGACTAATAGAGTATATACGAAACTACGTGTGAATCAAGATTTGCACATTGAGCCCCTTAATATTTAACCCTTTGTATTATATGTAAATGTGACTAATTAAGAACCTAAAATTCTCATGCGTTATTATCGACCATTTCGTGCGCGCGACCTATCTAAACAAACTTTACGCACATTTTGAAGGCGTGCCTCGCGTATAATTGAAGTTACCATCAAGTTTGAATGCAAATTTCATGTTTATATAAATATTCCAACGCGCTTGCACGCGCGCGCACCTTTAACGACGTTTATTACGATCATTATATTGCGGCGCGACTCGCACCATTATTTTCTTAATTTTGTGAGAAGTGTGGACCGATCCCGCCAGGAAAATCGCAAAGGTAAGTAATTAACGATTTTCCGAACCGTAGGTAGCGAAATGTCGAGTTTTCGAGGCAAGCAAACACGCTTTTACGTTGCTCGGACCTAGGGAAACGAGCACACCTGGCCAGTGCAGTCTTTAATCAATTATGCAAAGCATTTGTGGACTACTCGGAGCTCTTTCCCTTGCATACGTGCCGGCTCTGCAATACATTTATAGGTATATACACCCGCGCATACACACATATATACATATATACGTATACCTCATCCGGCTTTCCCGTCGCTCGCCTTTGTCCCCAGATCCGCAAAGTTTCTGGATATGCCGTCCCCTCTGTCCTCGGCCCTTCATCCAAGTCGTCTCGCTTTAAACTCGACGAAACGAAGGCGTGAGATCCAGTTGGTTATTAAAACTTTTGAACTAACTCGTCCCGCGTGCAGCTCCAACGTCCGAGCAACGTTCGCAACCTTTTGACCGGTGATTTATATTTTGCGGCGCGAGGAAAGTTCCGCCTTACGACTCGGTGTAATCCTGGAACAGGACGCGATAAGCGTCCATGGACGTCCTTCTCTCCATCGAAACACGCATTTCAGCGCGTATTTTCAGTTCACATCGAAACCAAGCGTGTATCGTTCATATAATGCAGTTTGCCTCTTCGCCAACACCCTTCTCGATTTTAACGAGTAATATATCACGCGCTCACGTCGAAAGTTTGGATAGTGTGGATCATCAGCTGCACTTTAGTTATACATGCACCGATGCGATGCTGGTTTTCGGCTTTTCGTTTATAATTTATGGAAAATTTACTTACTTCTGCGGAACTGGCGGGCATGTGCCTCCTACAGAATTTCTTCGCTGTTTGAATAGCTGTCGGTTATTTATTTTACGAAATTAGGCAAAACAGGAGTAGTGTACTATTTGGAGGCATGTCATTTTATTAAATAATTTAATTAACGCTGCTTATATTTAACATGCCCTAATAACGTTAAACAAAGAAACAGTTCATAATTTAATCAAAACAGTAATTGCTGGTAACATCAATATTTTTGGTTGCGATGCTTTTCTTATTGGTGTGCACGAATCAGTACTCTCTAAATTTCATGGAGTGAAATTGCATTCTCAAAGAGTGAACATTGTGCTACTCTGCAAAAGAGTGAATTGTCACTCTTAAAGAGTGACAATTCCCTATTTTACAAGAGTAGCTCCATTATCACTGTTTGTGGAGTGACATTTCACTCCAAGAAATTTAGAGTACAATATCAATTACAGGGGCTGCTTTGAATTTGTCATTCGACTAATTTGTGTCGATCAAAAATTTGAATTTTCTAAAATGAACATTTCTGACGAGTACGTTCATTCATTCATGAGTTTGAACGACGTCAACCGAACAAAAGGAACATACAAGTATATGAATACAAGATTCAGAAAAGGCGATTTATTCGTTACATTTTTCGGTTATGTTAGGTTTCTAATGATCAAATTACAGAATTGAAATTCATGCCGAAAGTGATGTTTTTCATTATATTTCAACTAAATTCCTAATATCATCATCCGCCATATTGGATCCGACATTTTGAATTTCGCGATTTTTACTTTAGATTCTTAATCATAAATCTTAAAGACGTGAGTTACGTAAGTAAAAGAAATATTTAAAAAAAAATGTTTAAAAAAAAACAAATTCTTACAATATTTGGAATGATATACATTGAGAATACATGGGTCATATTTAAGAGGTCATAATCGTGTTAATAAAGGATATGCAAATGTTACCTCCATTCGCGCACTAAAGGGTTAATCAAATGGCTCTTCCTGGTACACATAATAATTGAACTTTACCGAGTACATTAAAATATATATATTATAATTTAATTGAGCAGTACATTAGTGCAATATAAGAGCAACTACTGAAATATTCAGAGAATGCAACCACCTCGCGGAATGGTAACTTCAAAAATGGTAAAAACGTAACAAATAACTCAATCGTAATGATTTTATGATTAGAAAACTTTCAAAACGTACCTGTAACAATATATGTTAACACTAGTGGAACCTCAATTAACATGATATTTTAAAACTTCAACAATTTTATTAAATGTATTTCTTTTAACTCACATTGTAGGAATTACGTGTTAAATAATTTAAAATAAAATTTCTTACGTGGAGTGCGGGATATGTATGATCGCGCTATTTCTGGTTATGAAACTGCAGCCTTTTAAAGTAAGAATAAAAACTGCAAAAATACTGTTTCTCATTTTATACAGCTGCCGCAGGGAGTATTGCACAAGCAGATCTAGGACCTGGACGTAGATTCATTTCTCGCAGTTTTAAGTAAATTTATAAATTGTATACTCTCATTCATGTACAAAATTTCGTACAAACATTTTTTTTATTTTATATACATGACTGAAAAATTTATAGAAAATCGCGTAATGATCGCATTGATCTGTCTGTTCGACTTTTCATACATTTATTACGTTTTTAGAAAAATGAAAAACTGAAAATATAATTCTCGAACATTTTTTAGCTATTCGTATATTCTATGTATTATATATTTTTTGATTTCATTGAAAATGAAATCTATATACCGGATAGATCAAATATTTCATTAAAAAATAATATTGTTATCCTGGCATTTTTTAAAGTGGACATAGTTAAAATGATTACAGATGCAAATGTGGTTCGATTATATTTAATTTTTTTGGGGTTCTTACTTGAGATCAATTTAGATACATTGGGATGAGGATCCATTAAAAAAACAGTGCGTATATAAATATATAAACATATAATTATTACAGACTGGTAAAAAGACAACTAGCACGAGACAATTGTAATGCCAATATCGTTTTCAATAAAGCAAATGTCATAATAAAAGTTGTAATTATTGTTTTAACCTTTCATTGTTTGGTAATTTTATAATATGAAACATTGTCGTTATTAGAGTGTGATGTTTAACGATTAGGTTATTCTTTATGCTTTAATTACAGTATGAAGCATTTTTAATGATATAATGAAAAAAAAAAAAAAATCATGTGCTCTCCACTTACCGTTTATTAATTTTTGCAGGGGGATTATGTTACGACGTGTAATAATAGCAAATTCAAGAACCTTGCACGGATACCACAATGGAACCGCCAAATGTTTCCGACATTCTGTAACTAACGTCTCGTCTCAGGAGACTACGGATAATTTATATCATAACTTAGACTTTACTTACAATTAGAGTCTGACGTATATCAGTTTAAAATTAAAAATTAATTGAATAATTAGCAAGACTACATTAATTATTAGATCGTATATGCCAATTATGATTTACGAATAAGCATTGTATATAAGAAACTATATACTTGATTAGCTCATCAACTTCAAGTTTCGAAATTTCATACAATATACTCACCTTCATTATCATTATTTCAGAGCAGTTTTGATGGTAATGTTTAAAAACGCTATTAATATAATATAATATTAACATTAATAATGAATTTTGGAAATATGTTAAAAATTAAAGGTATTGAAACAATGCTTTTGCCAATCTATGTCTGATGAATTACAGATAAATTATACAAGGTGTGATGGTATGATCCCACGACTGACCGATTACGTTAAAAATTGTGATTTTTCATACAATTTTAATCAAAAAAGTCTGACAACAAAGTCTGAAAAAAACCAGAAACATCTGATATACCTTTGACCCATCTTATGGTCCCTCGTGTCAGTGTATTTCAATAGCCCGAAAGGGCCAATCGACAATATTGCGCCATAAATAAACAAGCAATCGGATTAAATTTTTATGCATAACTTATAGAATTATGCAAAATCATTATTTCACGTATTCAATGAAATTTGGAAATTCTTAATAAAATAACAACTTTTACAATTATATTACTCTTTTCAAACATTTTATTTTATATATCATTGGATATTTTTTAAATTGTACGATTTGATCTTTTTTTTTTAAGTTCCAAATCATTTCATTTCGTTCCTTCATGAATAATACATTTCGTACTTGAATGATTGTGCCAATATTTTCAAATGACCAAAACAATGTTCGGTGTAAGTTTTTGAACAAAAACAACAAAATTTATTGCGTAAAAGTCTACACAAAAATGACGGTTTATGGTGAGCGAATATTATATCCGCGATATGCATATAAGCGCTTTATGCAAATATATACGTCGTCTGACAAAAGTAGGTTATTCAAAAATATTCAAATTATATTCCATCAGCGTATACTGGGCCTTTGAAAAGCATGAAATCCTGTAATAAATACTGCTAAAATGAGCATAAATATTGGACATGTACTCTATTTTGTAAAAAAAAAAAAATTTTTTGGGATCGTATAGTTTCCCGATACTTTTATCTGAAATTCCAAAAGCTTCCAACCAGTGACGAAAAATCTTACAAAAGACCCCCTGCAACGGACCAATCAGGATCGCTCACTCTACAATTTATATTCTTCTCTGCACTATAGCTCATCTCATCATAGCAGATGTTTGCAAGGTAAAAATAATACGAATTAATGATGAATAGATTAATTACAACAATTTTTAATACCCCTTATCTAGACAGTGTCACCACAATACAAAATTTGCTCACGTAAAGTAGTTCATATAAAAATGTCGAAAAACTCATTTTAAATTAACCCACCGAATTCCAGACACAGTAAAGTTCGCCATTTCCATTTCTGCGCACGTTTCGAAACGTTATCGAATGTGGCGGAGTACCTGTTTAGTCCCTCTTTGATATTTCGAATCGACACTTGATATTTTTGGCTCTCTCTTTAAGCTACTTTAATGTTTATTATGTTACAAGAATAAAAAAAGAATTATACATTTGTAAGATAATTTAGTTTAAAATTAAATTTTATTTGTTGCAATATTATTATTATTATTATTTATTGTATACTTCGCGATAAAGTATTTATTTAGTACATAAAATTTCCCAAAACCATTCAACATTATTTCAAAAAGTTTAACAGTCTTTTAAATATTAAAAAAAAATATTAATTAACCGATTGCTGATACGGCTTCCCACAATAACCGGTGTCAATGTTTGTAGCTTTCGGCTGTGTGTTTCTATGATATTCTAAAGTTACACGAAAATAATAGTTGGTAAAATGTTACCTAAAGTTTAGTTGCCCAGTGGGAATGAAATATTTTGTAATTTATATCGCAAAATTTAGTTCAAAAGGTTAATTGTTTCTTATTATTCCAACTTATATTTGAATTAAATCATGTAATATGAATTAGTATGAAAAATTAATTCCCACTGGGGCAGCCAAACTTTGTATTTTGTGCTTGATTCGTTTTACGAAATTTATGAATAAAAAAAGTAACGAATGGTTTCGGTGCTAAAAAAAAAATCTAAATGAAATTGCGGGATCGACGGTACTGGGGAGATGAAGAGATGGAAATATCCTTACCGGGGGGTGAAGAATTATGCGAGGCACCACACGTAGGGGCGACAATATTGAAGCGCCCGTGCATTAATCGCACACGAATCTTCGATTCTTCAATAATCGATATTTTATATTACTCCTTCGCGGTGCGGTCGTGCGAGGGATACGACGAAGGTATCGAAGGGCTCGAAGCCCGAGTGGCGATATATACCCTCGAAAGTAAAGAAAAGAACGTAGATCGACTATATATATATTGGATTGAGGAAGCCGGGAGGACAAAAGATAAGGAAAAAAGACATCGTCGGATAAAAACGTCGGAAAGGAAGAATGAATATACGGGAGACAATGAACAACGATTTAAAGACGTTGAGCAGTAGTGATCGAAAGAGAAGTGCAGGCAGAGAAAAAGAGAGGAGGAATAATGCCGAATCGAAACTATTCACCCGGGAATCCACTCGCTTCAGTTGGTGTTACCTTGATAAACTATAATCGAGCAGCCGTGTAAAGAGCAATCAGTCGAGGTTAGTTAAATTTCTCATTGAACTTCGCATTCGCGGTGCTAAGTAAAACTAGCCTCCTTAAAGACGCGGCCCGCTGCTCGGTCGTCGCGGGGCTCGGAATGAGAGCATGGCACCCCATTATTTTTGCATCGCCCGGAGGTCGTCGATCAAGGGCCGACCTGTTTGCACGTATACGAAAAAGTAAACTCGAAGCGAATCGAATCGACAATTTGCATTCAAGTCTGACCTTCTTTGTCTACTCGACGAAAGACGGAGGTGGAGTGGGCGTTGATGAGGGATGAGAAGCACGAAGGGCGAGAGCGAATGAAAGGACGTGTACTTCTGAAGAAAGTTGAGCGAAAGGCCGACTCTCGTCCCCTCTCTAAATCCACTCCTTTATCTTTGCCTCGCACACGCCACGAAAGTAGGACACGCGACTCTCTTCTTGAGTTTCAGGAGATTCCCTTTTCACACGCGAGACTTGTGCTCTCTCCCGAAGTGACTCGAGGAGGACGATGCAGAATAAGCCGATCTCAAACGAATCATGAGAAAAACTCAAGTGCTAACGCTTTAAGCGGAACCATGTATTTTTTCCGTTATCAGCTCGATTTCCGATTCATAAGATCACGTTGTTATTTATGCGGCGCTTGATATTAGGCTTAGATTTACATTTAGATGAGACATTTCAATAGATTAAGAGTGTTTATTTCGCGGCCATAAACCTGCCTGCCGATGAACGCTGTAATCCTATAAGTTTGAAACATCCCTCAATAAAGAGTGTAGCAAAACACTCGATACCAACTTTAAATTATACCTAAATGTGGTGAAAAATAGAAGGATATAATGAAAACCCCAAATGTATTCCTTTTAAAATCGTTTTTTCATATTTTCCCGTATTTGCGATTCCTTAGTATGGGCCTTTTTGAATGCAGAATTTATTAAAACCAGCCAAGTTGCAAGACAGTGAAAAACTTTACCAAGCTCTAGCGGAATCCGGTTCTAGGAAAGGTTGATAAGGAAGTGAATGCAGTTTCTACCATCAAGGGATCAGTTCGACGAGTCTATAAAACAGGAGCCGAACCATAATGAACCTTAAATGGCAAAGTTCGTCGACGTCTTGACGGCGCGTAAGCATTAACCATCTTCAAGTAACGGACCGTTTTCGGGCGTGGAACAAATCGACTGACCAAGTTCCGGCAAAGTGTGCCGGAAGTCGACGGTGAATCAGTGAAGTAACTTCCCAGCGAATTAGAGAAAAGTGTTGCTACACGTCGTTCGGATTCCCGTTGGGGACTGGGTTCTTCGTTAATCTACCGGAAGTCCCTGGGACTCGGGGCTTTCCAGACAGCTTTGCCGCGCCCGTTTCCCATTTCGATTTATTTCATCGTACGGCACTTACCGAATGTTCCGTTGCTTTCGCGCCCCTGCTACCGCTTATCTAGCTGTGCTTACTTTCTTATTCGACAAACTTCTGCGACACTGATGTAAATCAGTTGCCAGTGATTAATTTTCGGCGCAACGAAAAAAAAATACTCGATTTCCTATGGGTGTATGTTTCATGATACTATTTCGCTTCATGTGACATAAGTCCAGAAACAAATAGTCTTCAGTTCGTTGAAAGATTCGATATTACGTTCTTTTTTTTAACAGTAACAAAGAATATTAAAAAAAAAAACATTATTTACATCAATGACGGAAGCGTGTGAAAATTTATCGTCTACTTATAAGAAAATTATAGATTGGAGGAAATGACAAGCAAAAAGAAATGATTTGATCAGAAAATGAATACCATTCGAAAAATTATTTCCTTGATGAAAATCCCATTTGCGCTCATTTGACGTTGACACAAAATGAAAAGTGAGAAAAAAAGTGACAGATCGAATCGTCAAGAGTAATGTCGAGGGCCTGGAAATACTTCTTCGCGCACTGACTAAGACTCCGTTCCGCGCTCTCGCCACAAGATGCAAGGGATGCAGATAAGAAAGCGCATTAAGCCGGGAAGCTATTCATCGGTCGCCTATAAGTAAATGGTGAGAATCTTGCGACACGTTACTTTGAACTTTGAATTACACCATTGATATTTCCACGTCTAGAGTCGTGAATCCAATGCGTCTAGCTGGGCGACGCATAATTCACTGGGTGCGGTATCAGACAGATCGGAGATTAATAGGGTCGATCGAACCTTCGCTAATCGAGCACTTACGAACTGGCCCTGGAGTGGAAGAAATCGATATTAGTTCATCCAGTGACGCGGTTCCTTCGCTAAGCCTCTCTCTTTCTTAACTTGTCTGACTTCCATGCCTTAACTCTTTTTATTTCTCTCTTTTTTCGATCTTCCCCAATCTCCCTCCATCTTCCTCGGTCCCTTTCGATCTTACAAAATGATTTCCGGAGAATGCAGAACTGCGAGCCATGCGTCTCGACATTGTCTACGAAAAAAAGGGTAAAAGTACTTTACAAAAACGACCTATGTAATGGCAGTACATGTTGGAACGCATCGACATGCACCTACTACAATCTACTTGGAATTTCAACATGAATCGTGGTTCTCGATCTGCTTCAAAGGACAATCTTATATTATACTTTCTAACTTTTAATTCGTTAAAGTGTAAATTCCCAATACATTTTTATCATTTTTCGGCCGATGTTTGAATTCAAATTTCTATTTCATATCAGAGGCGAAATAGATAATAAAAAAGTATTATTATAATGGCAAATTAAAATCGGGCGCATATATTAAAAGTATAAATAGACCCCCACGTCTTGCATCTTTGATTACATGTAAACTATAATATATTTACAGTTTAACCGCTTTGCGTCGGGCAAAGAGTAATTAATGAATTATTTATGTATTTTTGAACTAATCAATCAAACCAAAACAAACAATTTCGTACGCGGATTCATGTACGTAAACAAAATAGTACTTTATGCACCGGGGGCGTGAAACGGTCATTTTACGCCCCGAATGGTGATTAGGCGCACGAGGGCCGGCTAAGCCGGCCCGTGGGTCGTCTTATCACTATTCGGGGCGTAAATACCACGCCCGTGTTGCATACAATATTTTTCGATCCAGGGGGCGTAAAATGTCCATTATA
>JAPYZR010004853.1:0-15065 GCA_030522945.1 Trichopria nigra
TCAATTGCGGCCATAATGGCCGATAACTTTTTGTGGAGCTGTTACGTTAAGTTATTTAACGCCGCTTCTCACTGGTGATTTCAATTTTGAATTTGAGATACTAATCACTTATTTCACTCGCGCGTCTATATTTGTTTGTAAATAACAACACGTCTGTTCGCGTTGACGAGTTGTATCCTAAAACTAACGCAATATTCTAAATCTAACGCAATATCCTAAATCTAACGCAATATTTCTAAATCTAACGCAATATTCTAAATCTAACGCAATATTCCTAATCTAACGCAATATTCTCGAAACTCAATGTGGTGACGCCATTGTAAAAATTAGAGCTTCTTCGGAGCGGTCTCCCTTATAATGGTCATCACCACCCCCGGATAAAGCCTCCCGGAAAGACAGAGTCTATCAAACTCATTATTTTTCCCAAGGTGCCACTGTAAAGATTAGCGGTTCTTCGGACCAGTCCTTCTATTTATCCCTTGATAAAGGCCCCGAGAGCTACGATACCTTGAAATCTTGATGCCACGAACGACATTCCCCCCTATTACGGCATCGTAGCATTTCGAATTTTGATTCTCCCTGAAACACCGACTGTAACGTGTTTGTCACGTTATAGTATGTAGCTTTATAATTGGTAATAGTGTATTACTACGTACAAAATATACATCTCTTAACGTAAACTAAAGAACTTAAATAACCGAATTGATCTATTTTTAAAAGAGTTAGGGAAAGTAAAGTCAAAGTGGAATTTTATCTAGATATTTTATCATATATTTATGAAGCCCATGTTCTACGTAACAAGAATACAGCAAAAGCAACAGCGCAGTATTTGAACAGTGTCAATGTTAACAAAGTACACGGCTGCCTGCGGCACGCTGATGTATCCCCCCTGAAGCTATACCCGTGTTGAGGTACTCCCCATCACCAGTACAACCGGTCGCGAGGGAGAGCGGACGCTCGTGGTTTTAGCTTACAATATTATTAAATAAATAAGGACTGTTTTTATTCGTATTCAGACCATTGGTTTAATAAACACTTTTCTTTAGTCATGAATATTAAAGGTGTTATCCTTATATCTGTTCGTTCCACAACTCTGTCACGTTATGGGCATTAGGCAGCATAATAGAAAAGAATATGGATCACACGCAGACCGTGCGACAGAACAAAGAAAGAGGTAGGTGAGAATAGTGCGGGAAAATCTCGGGCGATCACAAGAATGAAAGAGAGGAAGATTCAACCAATCGTGCAAAGAAATTGGCTCTTAATTGCTGCGAGAGAGATACAGAATTGTGATTTTCTTTTGTTTATGCGACCTCGCGCTTTTAATAAATGTTAAGTTAAGAGAGAAAGGGAGAGATTTGAATGATTGATTGAGAACTTTATTTATGTTTTGTCTATATAAGCCGTAAACAATTTACAAGTTTGTACATAAGAGGATAATGAAAAATACAATGTGAACAAAAGAAATAAAATATTACAATTTATAATTAGAAATTTATACGTAGTTTTGAGTACATTTGGCTTAGTATTCTCTCTCGATACATTTTTGTTCGTAATGTAATAGGGGTATGAATGCAGTAGATATAATATAAATAAAAAGTAAGAAAAAAATACAACAAAGTATGTTTATAATAGTTTGTACGGCAATATGAGATATTAAACGCCTCACGTCGGCGAACAGATCGCCAGAGGTCGACGTTCGACTGAACAAAACAACCATATAGATAATGAGGTCGTTGGATTGCCAGTATAGAGTATACCACATATCCCAGAAAGTAGAAGGATAGAAGGTAGAACCTCGAAACATCAATGTAACGCATAGTGAATATTGCGTGGCATCTGAGTTATGTGGCGATTCTAATTAAGAGCGGATCAGATGTGAACACCGAGGATTTTTCCTTGGTTAGGGTATGGTATCTTGACGCGTGGTACATTTATTTCTGTTAGATTTTACAACTGTTGCGTTGAACCTACAATAATGGCGGTAGTCTTATTGACATTTATTGTGAGTTTGTAGTCACGAGTCAATTCTACTAAACTCTGTATCTCTGAATGTATTTCGGCCACGGTTCGGTCTATACGGTGTAAAGGTGTAGGTAGATAGAATTGTGTATCATCGGCGAAAATGACACATGGTAAGAGAGAAACCATTTCATCGACACATTGTCGAAACCGTTCTCTCTGAGTATTGATAAAAGCATAGTATGATCAAGCATGTTGAATGCTTTACTGAAATCGAAAAGGACAAAAATGATTTTCCACCTTATTATTAATTACACTATTACATACAAGGTCATTGAGCATATTCAAAACAGCTGTTTGCGTACTGTGATGCTTCTGAAAACCCGACTGCAAATTATTTAGTAGGTTATTATGTTCTAGGTACGTTATAATTTGCTGATCGATTAACGAATCTAGAGGCGTCGCGAGATGAGGTAAGTTCGTTACCGGACGCGTTTCCGCGGTTATTGTAGGAGTCGATACGTTGTTAAGAGGAATGACTGGAAAACGTTTCCATTCCATCAGGTATTCAGCGGTAGGGAGGGAAAGGTTATATACATGGCCAAGTAAGGGCAAGTAGCTGGATGGAGTCCTTCAAATGTGAAAGTTGGAGACCATCGGGTCTACGACCCTCTGATTTCGGAATTGCGGATCATATATCATTGATAACTTATGGAATCGCGATGGGTTTAAAACTACAGGTCGAGGTGTATGAGGAAGATTGAAGTGCTACAATGCTAAGAAATAGAGACAGAGATAGAGATAGAGATATAGAGAGATAGAGAGATTTGTTAAACTCCTTTTATTTTATTTACAATCTGTCTCTTTTTGAGACAATGAATAAATTATTTTGTTGTACAATTACGTGTTTCATTAGAAATACTCACGCGACTATTCTAATTGTGGTTATGTCACCTATTATTATTTAATTTATGCAGAAAACGATAAAAAATATATTATAACCGCTATTCGCAATTCTCCCGTTTCTAGGAGGGAGGTTTTATTAATAAGAATACCAAAGGAAAAATTGAAGGTCAGGAAAAATAAAGTGCAGTCGTAGTGTAGGCCACGCTCACATATATTTTTGCAGTCGATAAAGTGGATCATTATTTTAAACCGGAAAATCCGACGCGAAGAGGAAAACTATTTATAATGACCGGAAGGGCCCAACGGATACTCAAAAATAATAATAGCTTCGCAATTGCAAAGAAGGGCGAAGGGGGGGGGGGGCAATATAATGAAGGTTTTCATACTTACGTTGTCCGGACAATTGCGCTCGCAATCGTCCTTACATTGGGAGGAAAACGTGCCGCGCAATGTCAATGTCCAAATTCCACGAGAACGAACACCGGGAACATGCCATTGGGTGTCCTCAATGCGGCCACTTCCTGGGCACAGTGGAATGATGAACAGGACGTCCGTAAACGACCGCTCCAATCCAAGGGTTTGAGATTCTACCAATTTACACCAATTCACTATGGCTTCAGATCACCCTGAATTTCGAAGTGATATAAATAAAAGGATTTAATCGCCGAATTCCCTGATAACTACAAAAAAACTTCACTCAACAGTGTTGTCGTGGAACTCCACGATAGAATTGCCGGTTGGCCTATAGCCCGGCAGGGGTACACTGGATTCCTCGCTACATTTTCGCCCGCCAGGGACGACCGCGGTGCTCGGGGCTTTCAAAAATAATTTGAAAATAATTTTTCGCTATACTTGTTCCAATCTTGTAGAAGTTTATGTTTCTTGAGCCTGGTACTCTTGATTGACGTTCTAATTTAGAGATTTCTTTGTAAATCATTACGAATGATTTCATTTGTTGCGAACCACGGAGCATTGACTATGTTACGTAGAACCTTAGATTGAAATCATTCCAAAATTTCTACATGTGAATTTGAGGTAGTTCCCCATAGTTGAATGACGTACGTCCAGATTGGCTTAAGTATAGTTTTGCACAGAAGTATTTTATTTTTGGTAATAAGCTCTGATTTTTTTCCAATGAGCCAGTACATCTTTTTCATTTTTAGGCCTAGCTGCTTTAGCTTGGTGAAGATCTAGTCTTCTCTAGTCTTCTGCAGAATAATCGTTGTTGTGGTCCCGAGAATATTACAGACGATATACAGGAAAATAGGTTTCTTTGGTATTCGGGTGAACCTACAAGAGAATGTCATAATTACTTATCTGATACATGATACATGTATATCAGAGTTTTTATATTTAACCTAGTGACACTTTTTATTTCAGCGAATGGAGTAACAAAATGAAACGTGCTTTTTAGATTATATAAAAAAATGAAAATTAAGTAAAGAATACTTTTATGTAAAAGACAGGACTCGATTGGGATTAGGATATTTAAGAAAGCGCCTGGTTCTAGGCATGTAATTCCGTCGAGTTTCATATTTTCGCGAATTGGTTTATTTAATTTGAAAACATTTTTGGGTTGTAAGAGGAAAATTAATTAGAAACGTCAATCTAATTTGCTCCTAGCTTTATCCATCGACATGGAAAAATATCAGGGGGCAACGTCGTCCATGGCAATGGTTTTTCATAGCTTGATGGTTCGCGAATTCCTGGGCTACCACCTACGAGGTAAATGGGGGGACTGCTCTAAAGAAGTGCTATTATTTAGAGGTGGAAGTTCGGACCGTCGAATCGATAATAAGTTTTTAAATGCAGTTTGAGATATTTAGTTTTGAGTTATTTAGTTTTGAGACATTAAGTTTGAGATTATTGCGTTTGGAGATTGAGTACTGTGAGATTTCGCGTTTTCAGTCTCACCGGGAGGCTTGTTCGTGGGTGGTGACGACCATTGTAAGGCGGGACTGCTCTAAAGAAGCGCTACGATTTACAATGGCATTATCACATTGCGTTTTGAGATATTAAGTTTTTGACATATTTAGTTTTTAAGGTACTGCGTTTGAGATACTGCGTTTGAGATACTGCGTTTGAGTTCCTGCGTTTGAGATATTGCTTTTAGGATATTGGATTTTGAGAATTTCGCGTTCTAAAGATTATTGCGTCATATTATTAAGTTACCGTATGGGTAGGCAAAGTTAAATTAGGGAAGGTTAGACTAAGTTAGAAGAAGGAAAATTAGGCTTAGTTAGAATAAGGTAATTTAAGTTAGAATAAGGGCCCTTAGTAAATTAAGTTTAGGTTATTGGATGGGTAAAACATTTCTCTTTATTTTTCTGCTGTAATATATTGAAGTATAATTAATCGAATAATCCGGCATTGTGATCGACAAGTATAGTTGGTAGTAATGCATGATTGTTTTCCAGTTATTTTGTCGATAAAATAATCGACAAAATACTATTCTAGCAAATCAAGGTCGACCGAGTATCGACTTCGTATTTTGATTTGTTTCGCATCTATTGTTGGCCACTTATTTTTGTGAGTAGTAGTAGATATTTCGTGGAATTCTTCGGAAAACAACGTGTCGAAGTGTTTTCAAAAACATCGAGGGCGATTCCGCGAAGAGGAGAAGTGCGGGCGAATCACGAAAGATCTCGTGATTGGGGCGAGCCAATGGGAGCGCGCCGGATAGTGTGCTGATCGACGGCCGCGATCCACGCCGCCGAAGCCGACGCACCGAGGCGGGATTCCCCTTGGGCTGCGAAAGTGAGAGCATCGTCCATTTTGGATCCTGGTACGTGGTTCCCGTCATCTAACAGGTAGCAATGAATATTGAGGACATCGTTTTTGTGGTTTCTTTTTCTTTAGATACATTTTTAATTTAATAGTTCTCAATTCGATTTAATTAATACTTGGCCGCATTTCTCGGATCGACTGGTAGCGAGTTCGCGAGTGTGAAGTGTTAGTTTTAAGTTCATACCTCGTCGTAATTCATCAATTCTCTCGCGTTTCTATTTTATAATTAAATTGTGGTTATCTTTGGCGCGCAAGTCGTTTTCGCGTTATTCTTTAAAATTACCTTTACCTTATTCAGGATATCTTTCACTCTTAATATTATCTACGTTCTAGTGAGCGTATCTTTTCGTTAACCGAAGGCTACCTTTAAGTGTTGTAAATATCACCTCGACGAGTCATCAGTAGGGTAAAACTAATCTGTCTCACGACGGTCTAATCCCGGCTCACGTTCCCTGTTGGCGGGTGAACAATCCAACGCTTGGCGAATTTTGCTTCGCAATGATAGGAAGAGCCGACATCGAAGGATCAAAAAGCGACGTCGCAATTAACGCTTGTCCGCCACAAGCCAGTTATACCTGTGGTAACTTTTCTGACACCGCTTGCTGAAAACTCTTGAAGCCAAAAGGATCGATATGCCATGACTTCGCAGTCTCTATGCGTACTGAATATCGAGATCAAGCTAGCTTTTGCCCTTTTACTCTACGTGAGGTTTCTGTCCGTCAGCTGTAGTCGCAAATCGGTAGGTTATGATGCGCCCGCGAATACCGCCCTCTCCCGTGCCGAGCGCGTCTCGGGGTTGAGCTAGTGGGCACCAACGCGTTAGACGCGTTTATAAATTTGGCGTGCCGATATGCACGTCTGGCGCCCTTTTAATATCCAGCGCGTCGCGCATTTATGTAACCCCCGGGAGGTTGGTCTGCGTTTGAGGCGACTGCTAGCAGCGGCGGCAGGCGAAATTCAGCGGTATTACTTTGGCGTATTGTAAATTTTATTTTGGGCGTCACAGCATACAGAAAGATCTTTTCTGGTCGTTTGTAATTTTTATTCGTTATGTATTGCTTAAATTCCTACATTATTATTAAGGTTGAATATCGGGATGTATATGACTTCAATAGAAACCACAAGACAAAGTACTGTGCTAAAAATGACCGTAAAATCATATTATAAATCATGTGGATTTTTAATATATCTTTAATATCTTAGATGCAAGTTATTTTTGCGAATACTCATATTATGAATATTTCTCATGGTAGCATGAGAAATCATATAAAACTTCTTGGATCAGTCGAGATAATAAAAATCTCATATGATTTGTCATATGATTTAGTGGTAATTTTCACTAGGATATACGGATTTTGATATTTTTTCTAAGTCTATGAATAAATTTTATATCGAATTAAAGATGGCACTTTTCGTACGGAAAACGCAATTTCCAAATAATGGAAGGTTTGGGCGATTTTCTATTTTACGAGATAAGTGTTTGATATTGGAAATGTAGAGCATTACCATGCAACATCCAACTTCCATCATTTCTGAGTGAACTTATTTTACACACCAGGTTAAACATCAGAATAAGCCTCTTGAACACATACATCTTCATCCATGTGCACCGCTGAAGGTAATTCGTCCAATGAGACATTCGCGCTACTGTCAGGTGCAGCTGTACAAATTGAGAAAACAATTCGATGTTTCGCGGCTCTCTACTATTATTGACGTTATCGATGACGATAACACCGTTTCACCGCGATTTTTGAAACATGTACGTATTAATTATTTCGCGTTAAAATCGACAAAATTTATTAATAAAAAATGCGAAATAATAGTTAATAAATTTCATTGAAAATGAGCCTTGCTTTGGCGAAAACAAAATATTGTGTTAATCTCGTAGACAATGAAAATATTTAGGTCCTAAAAGTTGCCCAGCCAAAATTGCCAAAACCAAACAAAATACGGTTCAAAATTTGTTGCTTTTTTGTTGCTAATTTGTTGCTCTATTCCCGATTTTGTGGTATCTATATTAAAAAAAATCCAAGGGTCAGCTGGGTTATGATAAAGCCGCCCAGCCACAACCCTAAAAACGTATGTTTAGACGCTTTATAATAAAGAAAAGTAAATACACAGGAATTTGTTGCTTATTTGTTACTGCAAGAAAACATAAATAATAAATAATAAATATTGCACCTACTATAGACCGTGTACCAAATAGTTTACCAGTGTGGCAAAATTGACGACAAAATCAGTTCATAAAACTGATGCGTGATTTACGTCACTCGTTAATGGACATAAAATAAATAGTAAACAAACCGTCTGTACCCACATAACCTTATAAAAACTAATTTAAAAAAACCAGTTCCTACACCCACGTACCCCTATGAAAATTACTTAAATCAAACAGTTTAAATTAATTTGACACTCACAGAATAGTATAAAAATTAATTGCGTTCATACAGTTATATGTGCGTAGGAACTCTATTGGCTGTTAGTGTACGAACTATTTTTTAAATTAATTTTCACTAGGTTATGTGGGTGTAGGAATTGTTTTTTAAATGAATTTGCACAAAGTTATGTGCGTGTACCAACCGTTGGTTAAAATTAATATTGACAAGGTTATTAAGGTGTAGGAATTGTTTGAATTAATTTTCAGAAGGTTATTTAAGTGCAGCAACTGTTTGTTTAAATTAATTATCATAAGGTTATTTGAGTGTAGGAAAATATGGTTAAATTAGAGACTTCGTCCCTGCGGCCTTCGGCCGCCAACTCCCTGGACCCCCGGCTCGCTTCGCTTGCAAGATTGTCTTGGTTCGGCCCTTCGGGACTGAATAATTCAATATAATATATTCAATATATTCAATATATTCAATATATTCCATCTTTCTTTAAACGTAAACTTCATAACGTTTTTATAGTATACTCTACAATATAAGTCCACTCAACCGCAACCGCTCTCTGTGCTCTATGTTATGAATCCCTCACCCAAAATATGCACGATATACATAATAAATTTAAATGTAACGCTTCTAGATTTCGTATTATTTGTAATATTCTGAAAACATAAATTTTCAATACTGCGCACAATTTTGTAATTCTTCAGCAAGGGTTAGAAAATAACCTAATTTTGATACTACAATCAAAGTCAAAGCCCCGGAGTCCTATTTCAGTTGAATGTCAATTTGACGCAGTTTGTATGTTTCCCCCTTTTCACCATCCTGTTTTAAACTTTAAATTTTCCAAACTGAAATCAAAATCAAATACCCTGAAAACTAAATTCTGACTAACGACTTTAAGAATCAAGACTTTGCATTTTTTATACTAAATTGAATTGAACGACCCAGAAATAATAAACATTTCCACCCTGTCATGTCCCCATTTCAAAATTTTTTTGAAATTTTGCAGTTTTGACACTGAATTTGAATCCAGCGACCTCGAAAAACCCCGAGTAACCCTTTGACGCATCAATTTCCGCGAGGAGAAGTCTTTCCTTTTTCGCAGCTGCAGCCCGAGTCAAAGTGACGGCGGCGCGACGCTCGCCGCGTCCTTGCCGTCCCCGCTCGGTAGTATAGGCTGGCTCGAGTGGAGGACGCTGGGCCAATCAGAGGCCTTGGAGGTCGCTAGGACCTCGAATATACGCCGGCTAGCATATATCCCGTGTACCCCGACTGGGGCACGGGTAGACTATAGTAAGCGCTATAGTCTCAGCTCCGCAGGAACGGCACGGTGCTGGGGGGCACTCGCGCGATAAGCGGCAGGGTCGATACGCAACGTTTTCGTTGCAGACCCCCTGGCTTGACCGGAACTATGGCTGGAACGGCACGTGATGGTCACATACTTCTGGCATACTGGAAGGTCCTTTACTTAGCCAATCTTCGGTCCACTTAACTGCACAAGCACTATCGAGAGGCGGTATTGCACTTGTTTTTTCGTAGCGTCGTAACTTAGCCTAAATATATTTTTGGGTTGACGCTCGAGTTCACTCAATAATATATATTTCGCACACAACTTACAGACTAAAGGGACGCAATGGGACTTGGCACGCAGGCCGGGAATAGGGTGATTCACCCACGCAAATTTTATGGTATGCAGACCATGTATAGACATGACATAGGACAGTTTTACTTGCTTTTATACCATTACGGTTCAACTAGCAAGGTTTATCATCATCCCTCACAGGACAACACATAAACATTCAACATATATCATCACTATCTCAACTCACAATACTATCGGCCCCGTGAACGTTCAAATCGGTGATCTAGCCGTAGCAGACGCACCGTGTAGCGTTCTGTAAACAAACGCACGTCGAGCCGATCACGGAATAACCGTTCACGGTGCCGAAAACTACCGACAGGTGTCGATAGCCGCCACAAATTCGAACCTTCGACAGCAATGTTTATTTTCCGAATTACTATTTTTCAATACAAATTCAGAAAAACATTGCTCGACGGGGATTCGAACTCGCGACTTGGGAACTTCAGTTTAAGAGCAGACCATTTATAGTATATCCACGCAAAACTTATATACTAAAAAAAAAGAAGATAAAGTCTACGACACACAGGCCGTGTACCGGGTAATCTACCCACGCAGAGTTGAAGATAGCATTTACGGCATGCAGGCCGCCACTGGGTAGTGCACCCACATGAAAGTAAAGAAAAATACACGGCACGCAAGCCGTAACTGGGCGGTTCACCCACGCAAAACAAAAATAAATAAATGGGACTTACATGGCACACAGGCCGCCATATGGGTGAGTTACCCACGCAAAAATACAAAAAAAAAATGTGCTACAATTGTCAGGTAGGATAGGGGAACAGGATCCTGATGAGTCGTAGGAGTCGTCAGGGGAGGGGGGTATTTAGGCCTCGAGCTTACTCGGGCATCGGTCATCTGTAGGTTAGAGGGGGTTATAAGGATGGGACTAAAGGGATAAGAGAACAGAATGGAACATTAGAACAGGAAAGTTCCTTGGGGAAGAAGTCACCATAATGAGGGTTTGACTTCATAGAAGCATAGAGATAGACATAATGTATTATACTCGACTAGGGCGACGGATATAGTGGGGGGAATACAAGAAATACATAAAAAAAAATAATAAAATTCTATTAGAGATACCAGTGCTGGGGAATCTTATCGTCGTCGCGCTCGTCATTCCGGCCGACGGATGCTTAATTCCGGCACTGGTGAATTTATAGGATATTCTAAGTTCATACGAGTGCGACCAACGCGGCGTTTCGATTGGACCCTCGATTCCGGCTCGACTAACGGGTTTTCTACGCCCGACGCAACCTCGACTTCCGGAATCGTTCCCTGCGTGGTCGACCTCTACGGCGGGAAAGTTCTCGCAACGGGGACTGATCTAACTCGGGCGAGTTATACGGTTGTAGGTCCTTACTATGGGCTCGGGGTTTGGTATCTAAAATTGCCAATGACGTTAATAGCCGTTCTACTAACGCAATGGGCTCGTAAAGGGGTAATCGCAAAGAAGGTAATCGCAAAGGGGGTTTACGGAATTTACGAAAAGGGGGAGGGGTTGACTATAAACTCAAAAGGGGGGGGGGGCATGGGAGTACTAGTCCCCCCCACTAGCAGTTTCACGACCTACGGCGAGAGCAAACAGGACACTTGTTGCTATCTCTACCTGGATAGGATTGTTGACATGTTCAACGGGAGGGGATGTGGTAG
The DNA here is from genome assembly GCA_030522945.1 of Trichopria nigra. NCBI lineage: Eukaryota > Metazoa > Arthropoda > Insecta > Hymenoptera > Diapriidae > Trichopria > Trichopria nigra. The sequence goes on from JAPYZR010004853.1 coordinate 11,332, forward strand.
CCGGAGTAGCAGCAGCTAGTCTCTTCTTAGGCTTTTTGACTTTCGGGGCGTAAGCGAAAGCAGGGAATGCGGATTGGGAAGGAGGAAGGTGTGAACGATAAATCTTCTCTTGATTCATAGTATTCTCAATTTGCCTACGTATTTTCAAGAGTTCCTGGAAACTAAACATCAACTCCCGATCGATGTATTGGGTTAGACCAGAGCGCAAATTCTGGACACAGATATCAATCTGTTCCGTGATGTAAGGGGGGGGGGGGGGGGGGGAGCAAAACGATATCCCGCTTTATGCTCGCCTCCAGGGTACGTTGTCTGAACGCTTCCCGGAAGAAACGCACATTGCCAGATACCAGTGGAGGGCAGGGCCGGTGAACGCTTCTGGGTGGGCACGGAGGATCTCATGCCCGCTCAACTCTCGACTTAAACCGTAATCAAATAGTTTGTTGAGGAAGTCCTCCGCATCCTCACTTTCTTCGCCAGCGAAATGGGGGCCATGCGACTTCCAATGGTCAACGAGTGCTATTACACGGAGGTTGGAGCAGGGACATGCTGAACGTGTGGTCGCGCGGAAAGTGTACGCCTGACGGGCGAACATGTGATCAATCTCCCGAAGTGGAAGGGGGTACGTAATTAGTGCGGAGGGCGGCGGCGCGAAGTCGTGAAGTCGGTTATTCGACTGGCGTCAGTGCGCGTCCGGCTCTTTTGAACATGCACCGGACGTAAGTTATAATATGGTTGCGTCGCGAAGGGAATATTCCTCATTAAAGGTAAGGCAGTCTCGGCATAAATCGAAAGGTTGATCCGAGGGGAGGATACCAGTGCTGAATTCAGGTCGGGAACGCGTAAACGGTATGGTTGATATCGACGGATCAACTAGCACTCTATGGAGTGAGGTCCGGGGGGTTGCACCCCGCGGGTCGGACATACTGCCAGGAAGGTCGCGTAGGACATTACCTACGACCGGGTCGTTAACGATACTGAAAGGGTGAATGGGGGACCATTACCGCGATTATCTATTTCCGGAAACCAAACGATATTTGAATCAGTTCGCGGAGGTTGCGAATTCGTTCGACCACCGCCCGCACGACATTGCACTCTGCCAACGTGGCTACGCATCGCGATGCTGAATGTGAGGGCGAAACCGTAGTACTAATTGTGAGGGGGGTTGCAATTGTAGTACTGGTCGTGACTCGGGTGGTGGTCGTAATGGTGGTAACCATGAAAGCCGAGTTAGGGAATGCGGGGTCAATTTTCGCAATTTTTTTAAATATCGACGCAAAAAAAACGAAATCAAAACTATATTAAATAATACGAAAAAGGCTTACTATATCGAACAAAAGAGGTTCAAACTCGAACGGGAAGGGCTTATTTCAAAGCAAAGGGCCCATTTCAACGGAAAGGACTTATATCAACGTGAAGGGCTTATATCAACGCGAATAAGCCCGAATAAGACGGCTAAAGCGCAAATCACGAAAAGGCGCTGAATCGCAGCACGCAAAAGCGAAAAATCGAAGTAGCAAAAAGGATTAAAAGGGGAATCACAAAAGGGAGAAAATACGGAAAGTAGAAAAGAGTAGTCAAAATTACTGAAAGGGCAAAATCGAAATTTAACGCAAAGAGCGCGATACGTTTGCGAGTGCAGGCGAAATCAAATCGACGAAATTAACAAAAAGGAATAACTGTAGAGTACTGTCGCGATCCGCTCCGTACTTGCTATATTCCGCCCGACTCGGGCAAACACGCTGCCACACTATTATTTACGAATAACTCCAGCTGATGCAAATTTTAGAAAAATAATTTTCCCGAAATATCTGAATAGTATATTATGCATCTAGTGCGTAACGTGTACTTTTTTTCACGAGCAGCGATTGGTCCCCACGAGGCACAAGCAAAGCTGGTGGCGAGTATTGGCCAATCGGTGGGAGGAAGAAAAGGTTACGCACGAGCCGCATACGATATTTTTTGCACGAAGCGGGAGTAAAGTAAATGCTTAAAGTCATGTTTTCAGTGCGTAAAGTGTAAAACTCGTTTCACGCACAGACTGAAACGGACGGCCGTGCAAAAATAATTATTTGCGAAGGGAAAGCCAAAAATCGCAAAGTGCGTTAAGTCGCAGATATCAAAAAGAAAAGACAATCCAAAATAATAGGAAAAACGAAAATATTCCAAAAATATGTTTCGACGTATTATTTGTACGGCTGTATGACACATCACCTTCTGCCATTTCACCTTCTCCCATTTCACCCTCCGGGACGTTTCATCCTCCGGGACGTTTCACCCTCCGGGAAGTTTCACCCTCCGGGAAATTTCAACACTAGGACATTTTTTCTCTAAGTTATCAGTTCTAAGTTAGGTCAGGGCATATCCAAAAACAATTTGTGAAAGAATTTCTGTTGATTCGTTCATGCGCAACAATTTTTTAAAAATCAATAGCAATTTTTCTGTTTTTGGACCGTCCCCCCACCATTTTCGCTTGGATATATCCCAAAATCTAATCAGTACTAAGTTGGACCAAAATACAACTTTTCACCAAACAGATTTTTAAAACCTATTTTATTTTGGGCGCTATATGCCGCGTAGTAACATACGTACGTACAAGATACCGGAAAATTTTTTATTGCAGTTTTGGACTTAGAATTATCTGAAACGTGGAGATTTCATGAAAAAAAGTGGGTGTCATTTTTTTTTCGGATGACCAAATTCAATACTTTGATCCCAACCTCTGGTTACGGGTCGAAGTAAAATAAATGACACGTACTATTTTTTAATAGGTGTTATATCATGCTAAGTGTAACTTTTTAAAAGTGGAGAACTGTTGATATTCTTATCATATTATTAGCTTATTAATACAAATACTTTTCTTTCATTGTTTTAAATTATATTGTAAAATAAATCTGTTTAGCATTTACATAATATGTCAGCTACCAGTTCACTATAACCACGATGTTATATCACTATGCCATAATAACTATACATTTAATATTAAACAAATAATATAAAATGATTTTTTGAAATTAATCGACAAAATGAATAATGAAAAGAACATTAACAAATATTATCAAGTAAACTGACGTATCCGGGTAAACTAGAGCCTTGCAAGCGACCCGGCGCGTCCCCTGGTGGCGTATAGGGGAAAGGCTATTAGCTTGGTCGAAAGGCCGGTCTATGGCTAGGGCACTTTTTGTGTCCCGCGGACCAAGCACAGTGTACGACGTACACACCCTGATGGCATGGTGGGACAACATACGCCAAAGCCTGCAAGATCGAGAGGGTAAATCGAGAGCGACTCCGGATACCGGGCGACCTCCGGTTTAAATTAGCCTTACCGTCGCGTGAGGGCTGCGGCGGAATGACCTTTTATGGACCCTCATTACTCGTGGGAATTATATGGACTCAATTAATACAAACTATAATTTAAACAACAATGGCAAAGCGGAAGAGGTTGAACAACCTCAAACCGATGTCAAAACTACTGGGCTTGCATCAGGCGCCGAACGGCCCCAGGCAACCTCAACCGATCCGGAACGAAGAGACCGTGGGTCCCCGTGCTCCGAACTCAATGTCGAAACAGAGCGACATTGATGACTCGGTCAGTATGACCTTTGACCTATCACAGGTCCAAAGCACGGTGCAAGAGGTAGCAAGTACCCCACTGGACAAAAAGAGGATGAGATTGTCCTCTTCAAGAAAAAATAGGTTCAAATGGCACCTTAAGCAGGGTAAGAGCGTGGAGGAAG
>JAPYZR010004854.1:0-16052 GCA_030522945.1 Trichopria nigra
ATATAGATATTTTCAAACAGTTCATTTTGCTATTTTATTAATGAGACAAGTAAGTAAGTTTAACATGGTATCCATTCTGGTCATTAATTGAATCATCATTGTCTTCTAGTTGGTTATTATGTACAATTTCCATAGAGGACTTACTTGCCTTATTGTTTTGACTTTCTTCTTGTTGGTAAACACTGGAAGCAGTAGCCTGAGCATAAATTACTTTTGGATTTCTTACTTTATCGATTAGATGGGTCTGTATTTGTTTTGAATTTAAATTTGAACTGTCATTTATTTATTTTTTCTCTATTAATGCAGGATATAGTTTTTGTTGTAATTGCTTACGGACAATACAACCTTTGTAACTCGCCGGGTGATTTCCGCTGCAGTTGGCGCATTTTACTTCCGTAGCTTTTTCTTTAATTGAACAGTCACTAGTAAAATGTGTACCTGCACACTTTACGCAAATGGCCGTTTTGAAACAATAGTTTTGGTATGTCCAAACTCTTGACATCTTATGCACTGCGGAATGTCTCTTTTCTTACGTGGAGGTTCTATAACTCTGTCGTTTTCATTTAATTCTATTTCAACGAAGAAAAGAGGTAACGGTTCCTGATTAATATATCGTTTGATGTTATTTATTCTTTTTACGTTGTGTCCATAAGCTTCGATCTCGCTTGTAAGTTCTTCAACATCCACAGAAAGGTGAATGTTTTTAAGGACAACTTTGTAATTTTTATCCTGATGGTATGTGTAGAATTCCTTTTTTCTCTTTTTTAATTCCTCCACAATCGGTAGATATTTTTCGGAAGTGCTGGGTTGTATTTTGATTTCAGATGTGGATAGAGTTTTTAATGTTTAATCGTCAATTATCTTGAGTAAATCAGTGAGTGGTTTGATGTTGTGTACACAATCTGTGATTTCTGGCTGTTGTTTACTTGTTTACCATCGTGCAATTTTTCATTTAGCGCTTCAGTTTCCGAGTTTGCATTTAAGGCGCTAAATGAATTTTTAACAGGGAGCGGACTGATTAATAAAATGATATAATCCAAGAACATTTTAAAGACGTTTTAGAATGGTGGAAATCAGTCCCGATTCATCTCTAAAGGTTTGAATAGCTCATTGTAACGGAATTAGAACTTATACGGATTTTTGAATGATTCGCATCGATCCGTCGTTCATCATATCAATTGTTTGGAAATTCTGACTGCATTTTTTGCCTTAGTAAGTTTTGCAGATCGGTCATCTAATTGTAAAGTCTTGCTGCGAATCGATAATATCATAACGGCAATCGCACATATTGACAGAGCTGTATGATTATATACAATGTCCTAAGCTCAATACTCTGGCTCGCACCGCGTAGCAACGGTGTGAAGAACAAAAATTCAACTTATAAACTAGAAAATAACCAATTTTGATACGAAGTGGGAACTTTACCATGAAGCTTTTAAAATAATTAAACATAATAAATTTGGAAGTCCTAAAATTGACTTATTTGCAATATGTACAAACTTGAGCATTGATTTTGGTATTAGAAATGTTTCATCAATACCACCTACATTAGAGATTCAAATTCCTAACATTATTAAGACATGAAAACCAGGCCGTTATATCAACCCAATATAATTCTTCCATTTTTCAATATACGTGCCAAATATTTGTGCAACTGCAGCCATACGGGAGTACATATATAAATTTAACAAACAATTTAAGGGGCAATAATAACAGTTTATTTATATCAACAAGGAAACCTTTTAAGAATAACAGTTAGCATACAATCAGTCGCTAGGTAAAAGCCTTTCTTGAAAAATCTGCCATGGATATGAAATGTTTTTCTGCATATAAAACGCACGGCAGGCTGGACAGCTTCACAAATGTTTGCACGTATTTACGTGGAATTAAAAATGCCGACGATTCATTTGTTTTTTCCGTTTAAAAAAATAAACGGATGTATATATATATATGTACATATATAACTATACCTTTGGGACATTTTGGGGACTGTCCCGAAAAACGTTGCGAAGCAACGGGGAATCCCCTATACTATCTTCGCCCCCGAAGGGGTCGCGTGGGGGGGGGGGGGGGGGGGCACAACATGCCTAAAACTCGGCTTTTTATTCCGCATCGTGTAACACCACCGTCCCCAAACTAGACCAAAGATATAAGAAAATTTCGGGGACGTCCCCAAAGTAGACACAGCGTCCTCAAAAAATAATGAAATGAATCAAAATAAAATGAATCAAAATAAAATGAAACTAGAAAATAAATTTTGAGGTAAGGTCCCTCTATAATATAATCAAACGTACTTACCTGTAAGTGAATAAGTTCGATTACAATTATGCTATATGGCGCCTCATTCGAAGATGATTACAGTCCATCTCCTTTTGTTGTGCCCAATTTTTCCCCGTACATCAATATATAATATATTACATTTATAAGGTCACTGGACACTTCACCTTCTGCCATTTCACCTTCTACCATTTCACCTTCTCCCATTTCACCCTCTCCCATTTCACCCTCCGGGACGTTTCACCCTCCGGGAAGTTTCAACACTATAGGACATTTCTCTAAGGGTCTTAGGCAAGATTGTGACGGTTAGGTTAGGTTAGTTTTTAAGCGGGGGGTCCGGGGGGGAAAGGCATGTTGTGTCCACCCTCCCACCCTACGCCCCCTTCGGGAAGAGACTTTTAGAGAAAAAATGTCCTAGTGCTGAAATTTCCCGGAGGGTGAAACTTCTCGGAGGGTGAAACGTCCAGGAGGGTGAAATGGGAGAGGGTGAAATGGCAGAAGGTGAAATGGCAGAAGGTGAAATGGCAGAAGGTGAAGTGTCATATAACCCATTTATAAGTCCTTTTCTTTCATATTCATTTCATAATTTAGCTTCAAAATATGACGTTGTTCTCTGGTGTAAAAAAACTTTAAACATACACTTCTGTGCATTGTAGACAGAGTTGCTAGATAGGACAGGTGTGGATGTATATATATATATATATTTCAAATGGAAACTAGGGGCTTCGCCCCTGCGGCCTTCGGTCGCACCCGCTCAGAATGCCATATGTTTATAAACTTGATATGACAAGTCACATTCACTCCATACACATCCACACAATTGCATTGAAAATAAACATTTTCAAAACTTCTCCCCTCCACCGTAGGTAGGACGATATATTGCCTCAAATAACAAGGATCTTAACATGCCAAACTAACACCTTAAAAACTTGCGAAAATTTTTTTTGACCCCCCCCCCCCCCTCCCCCACCTCTCGGAATTTTATTATAAATGCCCCAAAATCTAATCAGATGTAAGTTCAGTCAAAACACACATTTGAAAAAAAAATTGGGGGCTTCGCCCCTGCGGCCTTTGGCCGCCAACCCCATCCCGATCCCCGGCGCGCTTCGCTTCGCTCGCAATTTTTTTTTGTCACTAAATTCAGAAAGATATGGAAGTTTAAAGTTTATCAACGTTTTTCACCCACCCTCCATTTTACTATGGATATATTCCAAAATCTAATCAGATCTAAGTTTAGTCAAAACACACATTTGAAAAAACAAATTATATTGATATCTTTTTTAGTTCGTGAGTTATCGAAGCTACAAAAAAACGATGACGAACGAACAGACGGACGGACGGACGAACGTACAAGATGAAAAATTTTTGTTTATTCTTATCCTCTTCAAATAATTTTTTTCATGTATAGTTTTGTGTTATTATTTATGTAGTAATACGTTTTGTATAAAATTAAATTTTTGTATTTTTTTTCGATATTAATTAATTTTTAAATTGCGTTATCTATTCTTTCGACTAATTTCTTGCTTGTTGTTTACTGACACATTATGTATCATTCAACACCTTTTATAACTTATTCAACTTTTTATCGACTATTACCAATATTTAAACTTTTCAGCACGATATATATATCACAATTTTTTAAATGTGGCAAAATGCTAGTCATTTTGTTTGGACAATAATTCAGTTTTTTAAAATTCCCCTTTTTTGCATAACGACATTTACCGATGCTTTTAACGACTTTTATAAATTATATTTTTATACTTATGTAGACCTTTCTATGTTTTTCAGTTTTACTAAGTTAATGTATATTTACTATAATTTTTTCTAAACGTCTTTCATATTTAATATCTTCTTCATTTATTTATTTATTTTTTTTTTTGTTTTTAGACATTTTTGTTAATTAAAAAAAAAACTCCTTTTAATTAATTTATTTTTCATTTACATTCCTTACATAAACTGTGCAACTTTTTATGTACAATCCTTAAATCATGTCATGGATTTTTGTTTATCATACTTATTTATAGCAATGATAAGTATCAATCTACAATATTGTGGAGAATTTTCATGCTTTCAACTATATTTTCCTGTATTTTGTGTTCATCTATATACTCGCCAAATATTATATAAATAACAAATGACGAATTCATCAATGCCTTGGTTGTTCAAAGTACATACATAAACTGCAAAGTGCCTTCTGTATTTGAATATTTGATTTATTATAATTAAAAAATGATTTATGGGTTACCTTGCTTTTTGTGACGCTGAAGCTAGCAGCCAGAACAGGGGCGAAAAGTTTGGAGTACCGCCGAAGGGGCCCTTTACTAAAAATCCTCATTTTTACTATTTTACAAACGATATACGTTGCAATTTATTGTATATCGTGTATATGCAACCACATTACTGTCAATATTGATGACATGTATTTCTTTAAACAACGCAAACAATGATTTATCGGCAATTATATACTACGTATATAACTGTAAAATAGTAAAACAGATGATTTTTAGTAAAGGGCCCCTTCGGCGGTACCCCAACCGTTTCGCCCCTGTTCTGGCTGCTGCTACGGCTGATAGTTTCAGCGTTATTTGCTTTTTTTGTAAATAATCATTTTAATTGTTCAGTTATTTTATTATAATAGTCGTTGTGAATAGTGAGAACTTTATCGCATTTATTGTAAGGTTATATCCGCTATTGAAAATTTGCAAACGTCACTTTCATTAACTTCGATTCCAAAGTCGAATGTTTTTTTTTTTTATAATTTATTGATATGTTAATATGAATTGTGTAAAAATACAATACAACAGAAATATCAGCTATCATTTTAAAATGTAAAATAAAATTTCAAGACTAGCCAAGTAGTAAACCATTTCGACATTACGTCAATGCATATGATGCTTCATTACTGCTAGTAAATAATATCGATGTTTATTAAATATGTCATAATAAATGCGATAAGTATATAACGAAACCCACTGTATGAATATGTTCGGATGTTATTTATGAAAGTGAAATAATATATTTTCGAATTAAAGTGTTCAAGGCATATAAATATGTATACATATATAGGAAATTTCCCGTAATATTTTTATTATGATAATACAAAATAATTATTGGAATTTGTTACAAATCAATAGACAAAACTTGTGTAATCGTCCGATATAAAAAGTTGAGCAGAATGAGAACAAAAAGTACTCGAATCCTCTTATGCGTCGATTTGTGAACTCTTTTTAAGTACTCCTTCGGGGCTTTTATTGAGTTCATAAAAAATAAGCACTAAACTTGACTTATCGAAGAACATAATGAGTACTTTAGGTACTCATATTCTATATCGAAGTTTATATATCTGCTGATTGGAACGAATCGTGAACAGCAAAATTAAATGAAATGATTCCATTCGCCTATATCATAACCGTTGGAATTACTCTTCATATAGAGAAATATATTATAATTAAGTAGTGGCTCAGTCAACCTCAAAGTAGCAATTATATTACCCCAATGTAACTTTTAAGAAATAACAGTGATATATTTGGTATATTATCGTTACATTGTTGCGTATGCTGGGGGGGTTATTCAATTTAGTTCCTTTTTTATAAATTCAAAGAAATATATGTCAATTTTATTTTGTTAAATTCTTTTATATATTTTTTAATGTAATATTTTTAAGACTTAAGATGTTATTGTGGCATTATTGGAAATAAAAAAGTTTGTCTTCACTAACATATTTTTTTAATTAATTAATGAATTTAAACAAATTGTGGCTTATTTTCTAAAGCATGATATTCTAGACAACTTCCTAATGAATATCTGACAACTGTAATATTTTCAACATTAGAAATACAATATTCTCAATCCGCAACAAAAAGAATATGTGAAATAAAGAAGAAATGTTTAATTGCAAATGTCAGTTATTGAATAAATGATTTTTACTCGTTTAAAATATTGTTTCTGGACAAAAACCTCGTAATTCTTGTTAGCATCATTAATAATGAAACTTTAAATAATATAATTTAATGTTATTTGACAACTTTTTAACGAATTGTGAATTTACTCGTCAAAGTGTGATATAATGTGATACAAGAATGTCTATATTTATTCAAATGTTATTATGTATTTCGTTCGATCTTTTGATTCTTCTATTTCTGGACTGTTTTTCCAAATGATATCGATTCATTTTACCAAAAAATAATCACAAAACGCAGAATTAAGAAATCAACAAACAGCGCCAAACTAAGACAGCGTGAAAAATGACTGTCAATAAGCGTGTTGTAACATGTTCAAGCAAAACGCTGTTGGAATGCACGAAAAATTTACGAGTGCCACGCGGCGCATATGTTGTCAATTAATCTTTGAGATGAACTCAAACAGGTATTGACACGTAGTTCTTTTATTGTTTTATGTTCTTTTTATATAGTAGTTATTGAACTACCGTTTTCTTTGGGGGAGAAGATTTTCGTATTTAAATAAACAGAATCGTGTTGGAAGGAATATACACGAATGATTCAGGATTCCCACTGAAAAACTATCTATATAAAAATAATAATGGCAAAATTATTTGAATAAATATGTATGTTCATATCAAATATGATCCATGTTAGATACATTATATATCATTAGGATTATTTTAGGCAATTGGCGTTTTTTTTTCTAAATTTAACTAACAGTGCTTTGCAGCTTTCGATTGCAATTCCTATCAATTTTTTTTCTACATAAATTAATAATGATCATCAACATTCTAGTTCTTTCCAAAAATGATTGCAACAACATAAAAAACTACATTCATTAAACTAAGGGATTTTGTCACTATATCAACCGCATAATTGGAGGATAATGTCCATTTTTAACTGCTGCAACATAATTTTGTTTGAATTTGTAACTAATCCCTTTTCTTTATATAGGATATGTTTCGTTTTACTATGAAGTTCCTTATAAAGCAGCCAACTTAATCAATTAAAGGGGCTGTTGTGTAGAATAAAGAAGAAACAGTATATACAAATTGATGATTGATTAATGGTTCATTGACTCAAAGTTGTTTTTATCTTTAAAAAATTATGTTAAACTTTCTCAACTTCCCTATTATGTACGTCCTCCTATCCGTCGACTGCGTTGAACTCATTTTTTAAGTACATCTTTAGAGCTCGTTCAGAACTTATTAAAAAAAATAAACTCAGAAGTCCACGCATATATAGGAGGACTTGAATAGCACTTTTTGTACTCATTCTGTTCTTTTAAAGTTCGTTTTAAGTTCTGCTGATTGCGTTGCAACGCAAATATAATCCCGACAAGCCCAAGCTGGATTCCAGCCGAATAATTGTAGAAGGAAACACACTGGAACAAGCTTGGGCCAGTCTGGACTATACACTGATATAGATAATGTATATATCATATATATTATCTCATATATATCAGTGGGATTATAAGGATCAGAGTCCCGTCTATTTTAGACGCCCCACAACACTCATGGGTCCTAACATGATTAATCAATCTGGATTCCTGATACACTCTGGAAAAACAGTCCAGGACCCGTATTATGACCAGACCGAATTCCTACCTGGGGTCCGTTCGTAAATATTTTTATTTTGGTTCCAACTACTAATTGTACACAACACTTTGAAAAATACCTTACAATTTGGTATTTGCATAAATACCACCGACCTTCTAAATAGGTTTCATTTTTCATTGAATTTGTGCCTGCAACGTGTCCTATTATATGTACTTTCTCGCAATTTATTTTCAACGTTTATTTGCCAGTATTGATTGTTATTAGTCAAAGTCATTGTTTATTTCCAACAATTTTGGAATTTGCCCATTCTTTCGTCATCGCTATCTTGATTTCGTTAATTACAATTAATTTGTAATTAATTACTGAGATATAACTATAATTAAACATCTTCTTATTAATATTTCTTTATGACCTTAAATTTTGTCGTCGAATTTAACAAATATATATAATATAATTAATTTATTAAATATAGGTTTAAAATTTTAGTCAAAAAAGAATTATAGCTGTTTGTAAATTTCCATCGAATACTACATGGAATTCCATGGACTTTCGTAACTTTGGACTAATAAATTTCATTTTATATTTATTGTAGTATAGTTTATATATTACTGTTATTACGTTTATATATAATTTTACATTATATATAAACGTAATAACATTATTAATCTTTGTTTATTTTCTCATCAGTTCTTGTCTCTTTTGTAATATTTTAATGTGTAATCATTACATTAAATAATAAGCTTAACATGAGAAATGTATCATGAAGTAAACATACACACATGCACAAACACACACAAACGCCCGCGCTCTCGCATATATGCAGACTTGCATTCCATTTTATCGTATGAGATTATTTTATATCATATATGTTCTTCATTTATATGAATTCATTGACTCAAAAATATTACAATGAGAACTTAATTTTGAATGATAATTTATCGCAAAGTATTCATTAGTTTATTCATCGATTACATGCGCAAGATACTATATGCAAACAATTGTGAATTTGTGATGAACAGTGGTAAAGACAAAAATGTCACTAGAAATAGAACGTGGTGTGTTTATATTATATATATTTACAGTTCTTTTGATTCACAAAAAAAGATATATATATAGCATTGGCCTTGGGGCTCTTTAAAAATGTATGGTTGAGTAGGAACCTGATAGCGTAACGTAACCCGTCATGGGGCGATTGGCAAGGGGAATCCCCATGTAGAAATATATAAAAACGAATCATTTAATCATTATATCAAATCCACGTTGTTGTAAAAAACCATTTCATAAGTACATGGATACGTTTGTCATATTTACCAATTGTAAATCACTACATTTTAAGTTGAATTAATGAGAAAAATTATTAATAAACATTAGAAATTATTAAAAATAATTGAGGTTTAATAAATAAATTCAAAAAAATATTGATCTACAAACTATCAACAATGAAAATTTTGTAATTTATGGTGACAATATAAAAAATTAAAAAATGCCGACAAGAATTAAAAGATCAGAAAAGTTAATGAAGTTGAAAAAAAAATGTAATAAATCCATTTCTAAACCAATGTTATTATTGGTTTTTGACTTTCAGTAAGGAAATAATAAAAATAGTTTTAAAATCTGAGGTAAATATAATAAAGATTATTGCTTCGCCTGACGCCAGGCACTCGGTCGGTTTTCAATTTTTTCATACATTTTAATTTTTTTTTTTTTTTTTAGAAAACTACTCGATACTCTATATATGGCTATATTTTTTATATATATACGTAATCACGATATATATATATATATACGTAATCACGATAACTCAAAAAACGAATAATAACTTCCGTAAATTCTTTTTGGGAATGCCCATGTAAGAACTGCCATTAGATTTTGGTACACTTCCATGATGTGAAACATTTCCAAAACCAGCCGTTTCAAAAAAATGTCGAGCTTTATTTTACATTATCAAAATAAAATTCTCAAGTTATCTCATGAACAAACATGTTGTATCAACATGATTTTTTTTTAACGTACAATTTCATACGCCCGAAGCAATGATTAATGACATAATTGTTTCGAGAACAAAATATATGCGGCTCACGGAATGAAAAATGCTGATATTTTGATAATTCATATATATATACTTATTTCGCGAACGACATATTCGTACGAATTTTTTTTTTACACGTTCAATTTTATGCGCCCGACATACTGATTGTCATTAGAGTAGTTCCGCTAATGAAATGGCGTCGTTCGAAACGAAAAATCCATATGAGATATATGGATATTTACTGTTATCTCACGAACGAAAAGGTATAGAATATGAATCATGTCAATTTTACTGTGAATTTGATCGAAACTGATTACATGAGGAAGGGGGAAAATGTCTTTGAATTTGAAAGCTAGTTATTCAGTATCAATATAGTGCAATATTTCGAAGTGGGGTCTTGGTAATTACGTAAAATTACAAAAAATTTCATCTGAGCGACGCAAGGCAGGCAAAATTTTTAAATGTACTCGGCCGGTTTTCGAAATTTTGGGAGATTTTATTTTTTTATTAAAAAAAAAAAAACAAAAAACTACTCGACATAACAATTTTTAATATACATATCGAATTATATATTTAAATATTAATGCTGAAGTACGCAGGTGCGAATCCCGCGTATAGTTGAAGAAATATAATAAGTGTGAGAACAGTTCATTATTATTAAATGGTATTTTATGCAACAAGTGCGTAAAATGCGATGCAAAAATGAGTAATAAATGTTAAAAATTCACAGAAAATGAAACAAAACAAGACTTATTGAATTTTACGCACAATGTGGTAAAAAAGTAATTTTTGAATACAAAAGAATATACCTATATATATATAAAACTATCGAAAAAGATTAACAATCGGCCGTTTTAAACACCAGGTGTAGAAGATATACGTGATGGTGTGATGTTTTTTGAAACAGAAATCCACATGGACTTGTTACCTGATCTTACCATGTGGTTTTTCCGGTGACTAAGCGAACAACACATATTGCATCATAATATATTATCAAAACTTTTGAGCAAATATTTTGTAAAAATATTTCTAAAATATATATTGTCGTACGATTTTTCAAGTTGTTACAAATATTTGTATTGAATGTAATACTTACGAAAAAAAAACTGAAAATAACTGATAATCTGTTTCACTCATCTCGTATGTGGAATATTTTTTGAGCATATATTACCTTTTTTCAGATAAGTTTAAGATTTTACCATGAAGCATTGTGAAAATTCATGAAGATATATAATTAACATGATTCTAAAAAGTTTTTTTTTTTATTTTTGAGAAATGTTTTAGGAATATTTTGGAAAGTTTTACTTCAAGCAAGATAAATAGTTGACCGTAAACAAATTTTTCAAAGTATATAATTAAAAAGATTTTTTTAAAAATATTTTACCTGCTTATATTATAATGGCATTCTGTAAACGCCTTCTTGCAAAATGTTGAAATTATAAGCCTCAACTCGTTCGGTCTATCTTGAAAACCTACAACAACTCGAATACTTTAATTAATATTGCCTATATACAATATAATTGGCCCATATCTTTTTGTAACATATATATATATATATGTGCATAGAATTTGATTTATAAATATAAATGATTATTTCTTACATAAATGTTACATTAATGTTACATAATTGTTACATTGGGCTTGGCTGGGAAACTAAAGGATATAAATTATTTCCTATGCATTTTAATACATTTTAATACATTTTCATCCAAAAATGATCATCTATAAATAATAATCCATAATAAAATAATCCATAAATAATAATCATTTTCATCCATAAATTTCATCCATAAATAATAAATTGTATGCCGTCCCAGTGATTGTATTGAAAGGTCAAAAAATGCATTAAAATGGATTCAAGTGGATTAAAATGGATAGAAAATTAATCAACTTAAATCCACTTGAATGCATTTTTATTCGTTTTCTTACTTTTCAATGCATTTCCGATTAAAATGGATATGAATTAAAATGGATTCAAGTGGATTAAAATGGATAGAAAATGAATCAACTTAAATCCACTACATTTTTTTTATATTTAAATATATTAATAATAATTAGTGAATTTATTTTATAAATATTATTCGTGGATTTAAATGCACTGGAATGTATCGACGTATATAGACATGAATTTACTTCGTAACATTCCTTTCATGACTTTGCTGAATTTATTTTAATTCATTATCGTATTCGTAGGGTGGCTATATAGCCATTAAATATCGATCGAATTACACGATATTCAGGTTATCTCTTTTTCACGCACGTAATGCCAATTTTTCTCATTGATTAGTGCCAACAAAAAATAAAAAACCCCCACCAATCGCTGTACTCGTATAAAATAAATACAGGCGTATAAGACCGGAAAGTCGACGGCACAAAAGTATAATTGTGACCGAATTTCCCGATAAATATTTGTAAATTTCACCGCGGATCATATAGTATCGACTGTGTTCACGCTATAATGCCATCATCGTGTTGTGTATATATATATATATATATATATACACGCGCGGCTGTGAAAAACCGGCTGAAGGAAGAGCCTAATAAGTAAACAAAGACACGCTCGGGAGACGAGGACGGAACGGGTTCCTGAAGCCTATAGTATAACGCGGTGCCGAGTAAATATTTACTCGCGCATGCGCACCCGCCTTTTGGAGGTGCAACGAGTCACGTGACTCCAGCTCGGTCGTTCGTCTTCATATAAGCAGCGACAAAGACCGGCCGGTTTTACAGAACGTCTCGTCGCGTCGATCGAACGTTATACTCCAGTGTCTCGTGTCAACTTCACCGATCGCACAAAACCGTCACATTTTATATTTGTTTCTTCCGGTTTTGATTGTTGTTCGCGACGTGGATTACGATCGCGACATACATTCGCAGTGCTATCGGTATCGTTTACCGCACCGTTAATTCACCTGGCCGCATCGATAGCTGTCGACTAACAACCCATTAAAAATCCGGCGTTCTTTGTCTGAGATAAGAAGGGTGCAAGAGGGCAAGACGAGCGGGAAGAAGCTGTACTCGGATCTCAACTTTTCGGATCTCAATTTCCGATAAACCCCCCGCAATGGCCGGCATATGGGAATGGGACTATTCCAGTCGCAACGGTGAGTTTACGGCGAATAATGAACGGCACGAAACGTTCCGTGTGTGTGCGGTTCTTTCACTTTCTATTTCGTTATACGGCATTGTTTCCATTGGCGAACTTTGCGATCCGACCAATCGTCCGTCGAGCGACGTTTTTTGCCGTTGCCCCCCCTTCTTTAATACAATTAAAAGTATAGAATACAGATTTTTGGATTGAATTTTGAGGCGGTAGAAAATTCTGCGATTTGCCGAAAAATCATTGCAATTGTTCCGGAAAAATGATAATCGTTTGGTTAAAAGTCGCTTGAAATGTAAATTGACATCCAATAAAATGCTGATTGAAAATTCACGCGAACAAAATCATGTTTTTCGTCAAGGTGATTAAACGGGGTCAATTTGATCAGCGACTTTCAAGCAATTATTATCCTAAAGAAACAGTCGAGAGTTCGTTGATTTTATTGTATACAATGATTAATTTTGGATTAATATGAATTGAAGTGAATTGAATTATATTGGCATAATTACATAAATTCGCGATCGAAAATGAATTGGAACGAATAAAAATGCATTCGGTCTCTTTTGGTCACTTTTGAATCAATTTTAGTCCGCTTCGAATGCTTTCAAATCCAAAAATAATTTCTCTAAAATAAAATGCATTTAAATCGAAATATAATGAATTCTTAAAATTGATGGTAGACACCCAGAATTCAGACTCATAGAAATGTATTGAAATGCAATAAATTCTGAATCCATTTAAATCCATTTTCGATTAGTGTTATATCCAATGATTAATTTTGATTAATACGAATTGAATTGCATAGAATTTGATTTATAAATATTATTTGTGGATTCAAAGTTATTAGAAATGGATTGGAATGAATAAAAACGGATTCGTTTCGTTATTTTTGAATCCTTATTTTTGTCCACTTCGAATGCTCTTAAATATAAAACTAACGTATGTAAAATATGAATAAATTTAAATCCGCTTTTATGAATAAAATATATGACGCTTTAATACATAATAAATCCATAAATAATACAATCCGAAAATTCACAATGTCTCCTCCCCTGGTAGAAATGAAAACATTTTTTAGCAAATTCTTAGACAAGTCAGATATTTACCATGTTAAAAGCATAGGAGAAATGGATAGTGTAAGAAAAATCATTTCAATCCAAAATTGAGAAATTCTTAGAATTGACGGATAAATTTAGAATTCATAGAATTCATAAAAAATGCATAGAAATGTACTGAAAGGAAACAAATTCTGAATCCATTTAAATCCATTTTCGATTAGTATTATATCCAATGATTATTTTTCGATTAATGTGAATTGAAGGGCATAGAATTTGATTTATAAATATTATTTGTGGATTCAAAGTTATTGAAGTGTATTTATGCGAATTCCGCAGTTATTTTTCTTTAATGCACAATTGAGAAATACTTAAAATTGACGGAAGAAAATGGGATTCAAAAATATAGAAATGTATTGAAATATCATAGATCATATGAAATAATTGTATTGCAGTTGAAATGTCAGCATGGTAAACAATCGTGAAATTAATTGACTCCGAAATTTTGGAGTTTGGAACACAATGTCAATGTTTCGAGTCAAATGAACTTGCCACATCGATATGTATATATATATATACATATGGTCTTCAGTAAGAAATAGTCAAAATATGAAATATTGACTTAAGGCGAGACTAACATTTTATTTATTTTCTGTGGTGCGTATATTATCCGCCATATAATGTGTCATATTATCGTCCTGCAAGAACAAGACTGACATTAAGGAAGGGCATAATTGACATAGGTCTTGGTTATATATGATCGAAGGTCGCAGTCGTCGTTTCAGATGAATAAGTCATGCTGATCTCTGTATAGAAGAGTAGAAAAAGATCACCGTTAAAGTCTCCACGCCAGGGAGGAATAACGCATGGGCGACACACCGGGGGCCCTGAATAGTATACGTCGTCAATCTAGATTGTTTAAACAAATTCGCGTTCCCTCATTGTTTTAATTCGATTCAATTTGTAATATGCGTTTAAGAGTATCTGCGATTTTTTTTTTCGGGCCTATAAGAATTTTCCTGTGACTTGGACCAATTTTTCCCTCCTATTTTAATGAATCTTTTTAATAGGTTTTATTGTTTATTATTATTATTATTGTTTGTTATTATTACCGTATGTTGGCGCTTGTAGATTGATGTACTATCAATTCCTTGATATATTGTAAATTTATTGAAGACGTAAAACGTGTTTTTACAGGACCCCCGGTGTCGCCCATGCGCTATTCGTCCCTGGCGCGGCGACTTTACGGTGCTAATGTCACTGTCATGATATTAGTATCGTGCAGTATATAGGCATCAAGAAGACATTTGAACTGAATTGACGAATTGATTTGAAATTTAAAACTGGATCAATATCACTTCATTGCATCATTATCAATTTTAGCTCATTTTCATTGTAATAGATACGATGCTAAAGTTCAAAAGAGATGATAAAAAATAAAAATACGAGTACTTGAAAAAATCTGTTTTCACATAAGGATTACGCCTTATATTTTGAATTTTTTACAAAATTCGTAAAATTAAAAAAATTAAATCAGAAACTAGAAAAAAGCTGATTTTTTAATTAAAAAAAAAGCAAATATTAAAAAAGATACTCTAAATAAAGAAAAACTCAGATCAAATAGGGATTTTCTTATATTTAAAAAATGCTGTGAAAATGTCGAATACTAAAAATCGGCATAGTTATATACACTTACAACTTTTATTTGGAACACTTTCCGAAAGAGTTCAGGAAATTTTTAAAAACATAATGAAAATGTCATTAAAAACAATGTTTATATCAGAAGGTTTCGTCTATTGTTCCGATCGCGCGGAGCCTTGATCGTTTGCTTTCAATTATTATCGAGCTTAGTTCATTTCCTTAATTTTTATTATTACTTTACATGGAATAACCGTTTTACCTTCGGCGTCTGAAAAACAATTTTCGTTTATTTACGTAATTATGTTTTCTAGACCATTGAAGACTATCGATCATTTGTCGTTTACCGATATTAATGTATTTTTTTTCATAGTATGCGTAAAGTACGTGCTTTACGCATCTTTTTCGATGCGTAAAGTTGAATTTTACGCATAGTGTGTGTAAAGATGAAAA
>JAPYZR010004855.1:0-19395 GCA_030522945.1 Trichopria nigra
GTTTCCAAAAGTTCTCATTTAATTTTGAATGATTTTTGCTGTAATTTTTTTGGTGATTGTATACGTTACGTAGAATCATCCTTCCAGAGCCCAAACTTTTAAAAAAAGTTTCAATCTTTTTTTATTTATATTTTTATTGTTGAAAAGCTCTGTCGGTAACTGTTATACTTTAGAACCACCTTAACAAAAAATCCCATTACGTTTCTGCTTATTTTTTCATGTTTATTATAGTACAATGTATAATACACGTACATTATTTATGTCATGTATATGTTTTATATAAGTATATACTTGAATCGGCTCCGTATCACAAACTGGAAATAATTACCGAAAAAATCCACTCTTGGAACAAAAATGCTCGCAATTCGAACCGTCGCAGAACGATCAAATTCCTCGTTATCGGCCGTCAAATGGCGCAACATTCCTTTTCGCGTATATATTGTTAGGATCTTTCGAATGGTCATTACGTCCGAAGGCTGTCTTGCTTACTTCCGAGGAGTCGCGCAATAAACAACGCATATCAAATTCGCATCCGTATGTATATACCTGCGGTGAGCGAGCGGCCTCACGGACTTAAGGACTGTTTAAAAAGGATTGAATAACACTCCGACCACGGACATCGGCGGAAGGGGAAACGCTCTATAAAGGGAAGTGGTAAAAAGTGTAACCTCGTGTTGATATAGATAAAAAAAAAAAAAAAAAAAAAAAATAACACGTTGCCGACATCTCGCCGCGATACCGCTAAACAGAAAGTATCAGTGTATAGCGAAAGATGGTAAGGCAGATCTCTGTAGAGTCGGCGTGAGACAGCAAAAACATCAATTTAAAAAAGCATTCGTATCATGATGTAATAATAAGTTTATTCGCGATACATCGCGTCTTATTCTTACATCATGTTTCGAATTGTATCTCCATATTACGTCATGGAACGTTTATGGATACATAATTATATTTGCCGACATAAACACACACACACACACACATATGTATATATATATAACTTTTAATACCAAAAAATGTAATAATTAAAATGTGTTTGGAGATAAAGAATAAAATTATCACTGCTTTCCGTGATAAATATAGCGATAATCGAATAAATAATTGGCGTTTTAATCTCATCGAA
Source organism: Trichopria nigra (assembly GCA_030522945.1). NCBI lineage: Eukaryota > Metazoa > Arthropoda > Insecta > Hymenoptera > Diapriidae > Trichopria > Trichopria nigra. The sequence continues at coordinate 1,124 of JAPYZR010004855.1, forward strand.
ATGAACCAAAGATTTTAATAAGTTGCATGTAGCGCATATACATATATATATTAGTATTGATTGTTGAAACCAGAGTATAAATGTTGCGCAGTCCGCACTATTATTGATGTGCAATCTTTGACACCATCTTGTAATTTCTGTTTTTTTTTTTTTTTATTTTTGTATAAAGATAGTTTTGACATTTTGATGAAATAGTTAAATACATAAGTCATTATCATCGCGAGAAGGGACTTTTTTTTAACGCGCTTTCGTCACAGTAAGCCACGCATTGATACGGCCCTGCGGGTCTCTCCCGCTGCAAAATCGATATTTCTCGAATCTCGAAGGTCGTCCACGTTGATTCGGAATCAGAATTCGTTTGGCTCGCTATTCGCTCGTCGTGGAACAGGCGGCACGAGACGGTGTCTCTTCAATTTTCGATTTGCGGTTTGTTTGCTTTTTTTTTTAAAGGAATAAGTTAAACCGCGATAAACCGACGATAAATTCCGTATAAAGAAAAACAAAGCGTGAACCCGAGATAAAAAATCTACTCGTATTTTGCAGATAACGGAGCTTTTGACGTCCTGAAGCGAATTTTAGATTCAGAAGAAGTAAAACAGAAGACTTCAAAATGACTGAGACCGAAAACATTTTTCTCTTCGTGCCAAACATTATCGGTATGTCCTGTTAAACTAATGCCAATATTTAACAATGCACGTGTGTGAGCAATTATGGTAGTTTAAAAGAATATTGAATACGTTGACAACTTTAAACACCATCGATATAGTGTTATATGCACATACATGTATAGTTTGCAATTTAAGTTTTATTATAATTACTCAGGTTAAAACTAATTTTTATGTATTTTCTTTAAAAATATGAAGTCATTAACTAAACCTTAAATTTTTCATTGTTATACTGTTATAGTCTTGACTTTTTAAAAAGCATGCTCTACTTTAATTGTTGCAGTCTCGGTTAAAATGACTGCATTTGAAAGACTTCATTTATTGATTACAATTAATGAGATTCTTTTATGTAATAACTTGATTGCATTTGAGAGAATGTTATTATATTTAAATATTATAAATACAATACGTTTCTTTTAGGTTTTGCCAGAGTTATTCTCGCGATAATTTCATTTTACTTCATGCTAACGCACCATGTAGTAGCAATCTGGTGCTATGTGATCAGCGCATTATTAGATGCGTTTGATGGTCATGCAGCGCGTTACTTCAACCAGAGCACCAAATTTGGTGCCATATTGGATCAGTTAACGGACCGAGTAGGGACTATGTGCCTTTTGGTAGCACTAACGCATTTCTATCCGACCTATACATTTTGGTTCCAGCTCAGTATGGCTATTGATATTGCTTGTCATTGGATTTACTTACATACGTAAGACTGACAAATAATTACAAATAAATAAATAACACTGCATGATTTATAAAATTATACTTTTTTTCAGAACTCTTCTGCAAGGAAAAACCAGCCATAAATTTATAGATATGTCAGAAAACCCTATAATGCACATATATTATACAAATCGTAAAGTCCTGTTTTTCATGTGTGCCGGAAACGAAGCATTTTATGCTGCACTCTACCTGTTGCATTTTACCGAAGGACCTATATGTAAGAATTTATAAAATACTTACGTAGCGAAGTCAAGGGTAAGAATTAATTTCATACTTTCTGTTTTAGTGCTCGGTATCAGCCTGTTAAGAGTGATCGCATATTTGTCGGCACCAGTTGCTTTGGTGAAAACTTTTCTTTCGTTGCTACATGGCTATGTGGCATGCCTTAATCTATCGATAATCGATGTTAAGGAACGAGAAGCCCTGCGCAAAGTTAAGTAAATCCTTGGGGATAGTAAAGTACTTGCTAGTCAAGATCAATGTGATTGTTGGTTGTTCCCAATTACTGAAGAATATCACAGTTCTATGTACCTATTTTAGAAACAAATACTTCCTCAACGTTTAAAGTCTGGTACATGTTGTTTCAGATATCGTGTCAATAGATCCTGTGTTATAAACAAAAAAAAAAAAAAATAATGTCAAATTTTTCGATGCAGGACATCAATAATTTAATTTGACCAAATATAATTCTAACACGTATCAGGCATAAATATTTCTTATCACAATCGTTGAACATTATGTCTCGATGAAAAATCAAAGATTCTTCGAGTCATTTTTGTTCCACCAAGAATCTTAGATTTTAACAGTTTTGACAAACTGGTGGCATTTAGCTTCTATAGATTTCAAGAATGCTAGTGTTAATAGTGAAGTATACATTGAAAAAAGTAAACAGTGATAGATATAAGGCTACAGCAGAATAAAGTCTTAACACTGTACGCCATTTCAGTTGAAGTTGTCACTATGCATTGAATGAATTTAAACTCAAAGCTGTACGTGTTTCTTATATTACGCTTGATTTAGAAGGTCTACATTTGTTCAATGCACAATGAAAATTCAAAAGGCATCTAGGTTACAGTTTATAATCTTAAGATTGAGGAAATGCTTACATCAATAAAATAAATTGAAGCACTTCTTAGATTCTAAGAAACGGTTACGAATCCAACCTAAGTAGTTAGATGTTTTTGTTATTGTTTTAGATTTTAAAGTTACAATAGGTATTTTTGAATTTTTTCACTAATGTGTATATTTTTGAAAAAATTGTACATTGCAATGTGCCAATATACTTTCGTTCCTCCCCCATGATATTGTATTTAAAATTCAACATATTTTGATAGACTAATGGGAAAGAAAATAAATGGTCTCTCTTTCTGTGACATTTTTATTGTAGTTTCTGTCATTTACCCAAATTACTCTACAGCATGATTTATTCGATTGAATAGGCAAAGTTAATTTTGAGGTATAAATTTTACTTATTTATAAAAACGTTTTATTTATTTTTCAACTGTAATAATAACTTCACTTTATATTAATGAAAAGTTGATATTATTATTAACTTTTAAAAAATTGTCATACTTTGAATTGAAACAAGTTATAAATGGATTCGACATCTGACGATCAGCTGCTGTATCACTCACAGAGGGTGATGGTTTATTGCATGTTATTTAATTTTCAATTTCTGAAGAGGATCCTTGGGATTGAAACGAGGTTGTGATTAAAAGCTAAAGAATATTTATTTTTAAGAAAATGTCAACGGACGTTTCATGTATATAATTTAGTATACAAATACTCTGTCGAGAAGCAGATCATAATTATTTTTACACGCTGCAACAGGCAATATGGTTCAGAAACACGAATGTGTATTATATATAATTGAGCACTCAAAATAACCATTTCTCGAAAATATAACGTAAAACCTATTCAATAGAAAAGTAAAGGGGCTCGAAAATTGCAAATTAGAAGATCATGCGATGAAGTAAGCCCGATAAAAATTGCACGAAATTGTGCAAATGTCATCGTAAATTCTGACGAAGATGGGGAACATTGAGGAAAGCGTAAAATTAGAGTAGCGCTCTTTTATTCCCGTGTTCAAAACGGGCTCGTCATAGCTATATAACAAAGAATTAGGCGTCGCCTTTGTGCTGTCCCAAAAATGAAATTGAAATCCACCAGGTATTTTGCGCGAACTGTTAGGGATTTGGCGCTACAAAATTTCGGTCGCACTGCGGGTCTTCGAATTTTTAAATCACCTGCAAGAGGCGACGTTCATTTTCGCCCGCGGGCGACTCGGCATTTCGGGGGAAAATCGCGTACGCAGATAAAAAATATAATATGAAACTAACCTTAAACATTGGCTTTTTGATTCTCCCGTCATGTCCTCCAGTGCCAGTCACGTTTCGGCGCCATTATGTTATATAGCTTTATACACATTGGCGCATGGCGTAGAATTCGAATAAAAATCGCGATTCGAGCATGCGAGGATGCGCGAAGAGGTCCCGTATGCGCGTTCGCGACTGAACTTTTTTATTTTTTAAATCGCCGAATAAAACCTATATACGCCACTAATGATCCGACGATCCCCTGCCGGATACTTTGGGGAGAAAGTTGGAATGACGAATGAAAAGCAAACAAACGGGAACCGTCGTGAAATATATTATGTATAAAAATGGTACCAAACGTCGAAACGACCGACCGAGTGTCCGCACGATTCTCAACCCATCGGGCCATAAAGTTACGTGGAAGTATATATGCATGAATTGTGTATGTATGCATGTGTGTACACCGAGCCGGCTTTTCGGATTGGAGGTTTGGATGGTTGGAAGTTTGCGGTTCAACCGTTGACTGGTTCACTTTCAGGGTGTGCTTAAACATACATATAGATATATGCATACGTGTATGTATATATGTACGAATGTGTACATATATACACGCGCGCATATCGCATAAATTGCATAAATTTTATTTCATAAACGCACATATGCACACGAATACGTGCGTGCATCCATATGTATATGTACATGTTGCAATATGTATGTACAATAGGTACAATACGAATATGCGTATATACTATATATACGCATATGTATATATACTTCGCATGAAGCACGGTTGTTGCGATATGGACGATACGGAAGTAAATTTGTCGCGACTCGCGTCTCGTTGATTGGTTGTTGCCAACTGAACCAAAACGAATTCACGCGTGTAAAACTTAAAAATAACGGCTAAAAATACGCATTATATCCATTTGTCTAATAAATTCACAACAACAATAAATTGCCAATGCCAAAAAAACAGACATTATATAGCGATTGATATTTCTTCAAAACTGCGAGGGCGGATATATATATATATTATAAAAACGAAAATGATCGAATCTTTCGAAAAGATTTTGCACTTACGTTTTACGATGTCCAAATTGTATTTTCATTTTACTCCCATTTTTAAATTCGTTCTAATCGGTCTTTGTTTTTCCGCGCGGGTGCGTTCAATATTTATATAAAAGATAAAAAAAAAAATAATGACATTTTTTATTATAAAAATGCGCATTTTTTATCGACTGTATTCTATACTTTATAATTATTTTTTCACATTTCAGACCAACATTAAAATATTATACATCCAAAATGACAAAAATTTGTTTGGATACCTGCATTTATATATATATATACTGAAATTAAGATATATATTTCAGCATTGAATATATAAACAAATAAGATATAAGACTCACGATTCTCGAGATACGTATAATCCATGGAATTCCAGGTCTTCCTTATATTATTGGCACAGGAAGTTAAAATTTATTTTTATATATGTTAATAGAAATTAATACATGTATAGAAAATGTATATCGATAAATTTCTATCCGTTTCTTTAAAATCCCGATAGAATTGGAATCCGATTCTATACCCACTTTTTACCGGGAAATTTTGAAAAAAAAACGTTTCAATTATTTTTTATTTATATATACTTTTATTGTTGAAAACCTCGGTAGGTATATAAGTGTTCTACTTTAAAAACCTTTAAAACCATCGTAACTATAATACTGCAATTATTATATACATATATACATGTACTATACACAGTATAGTATGTAACTACTTACTTATTGATGAGACTAATGTTTCTACTGCAGAGGAAATGACTGAACGTATATGTGCGCATAGCTTCGTAATTTGTTACTGCGGTTGCTACTACTCACAATTCAGTAGTAAACTGCGGTCAATTTGTAATAACTATACAAAATAAAAAAGTTCAAATTTGAAATTATATTATATATATATATATATGATATGATCTCTAAAAAATACCAGTAAAATGGGTTGAAAATTGAACGAGAAGTTTTAGAAATAAATGAAGTAAAATCTTCAAATTTTGTTGTTTAAATATTTTCATCCAATGTCACAGGCTATTTCTTTAGGAATTGTATTTATTGTAAAAAAAATACACTATTATAGAAATACGCTTTTTAAAAATGCGTTCCAATAATTTTACTTTTGCTCTTTTGTATGGGGTGATCGGGGATTTCTGGTAAAAATATAAAAATTAATAACAGGTGATCCTATATATGACACTCGATTTCTTCAAATCATACATAAAAGTGTGAATCTTCATATTAAAAAGAGGCACGGTACAGAATATAAATTATGCAACTCTGAAATTAATTGCACTTGAAGGAATTGTTTCGAATACAAACAATACCTATATTTACATCGCTTTCATAAAATGCATACAAATCGTAATATTTAAAATCATTATGTTTTATTCTAAACAACAAAGTTACATGTATGTGCGATGAATATTTTGACATTTTATTGTTGACATTAGTGCATTTTAAAAATTAACAGACATTTCGTTTTAGAATCAATTTCATGTTTTAAGAAACATACATCATAGTATGAAAATTTTACAAATATTTCCACATTACATATTTCTAATGATCAGTCTTATGTATATTAAAAAAAATTTTCAATAATGAAGTAATAGTTATTGTTAATTACTTATATTATTAATAACTGAAAGAGATTGGCTATGGAGATAAGGGTTGTTTTACTTAGTGATGTATTATTATAAAAATATGGTAAACTTTAAGGGTGTTCTCCTGATACGTGCTAAAGTTGTAAGTGGAGCTAACGGAGAAATTGAATAGTTATGAATGAACCAAATAATTGCAGATTTTACCTAAAATATAGTTAAGAAAACGAACCACAACGTTCTTTTTCTTTTTTTTTTCAAAAGAAAAACAAAACTATTTTATGTTGTTCCGATGCTGTAGAATCTACATCTTTATAAAAGTAATAAATAGGTAAAAGTTTAATTAATAGGATCTATAAATCATCTAGAATGTCCTTGTGATTCGTTCGTAACTATTAAATTGTTACACTAGCAACACATGCAAAACATTCACATTCCAGGAGACACCCTTAAAGGATCTAATGTAAAGAATTGTTGTAACAAATCAATGTTTTTCTTAATCAGTACAATGAAAAAATAAAATTAATCATTTTTTAACATACACATAAATTTTAAGTTAAAGCACAGTGTAATGCAATAGACATAGCAGTGTAAACTGGAAAGCTGTAGTAAGAAAAAATTTGTACAAATTATACACATAAACCTGTTTTCAATATTGATCCTACTCTCGAAAAATAACAATTTCCGACTTATTCTCGATAACTAAATCTGTCCTTGATGGATAAACGGATTTCATGTTTCCTTCCATATCTACAATTTTTATTTGCTCTACAACCATTTCATGAAATTCGTTGCCTTCGTTCATTGGTTCACAACCAAGTCCTTGAGTCAAGAGTTCTTTTAAAAATTCGTCCAAGACATTTCTGCAATAAAGAAATTTTGTTAAAAAAAAATGACCTTAATATCAGAACAAGACAAATTTTGTAAACTGATTCCAAATTAAGTTGTAAATTGTACCTGCAAATCTGTTGTGATGCAGCACTTGTTACTTCCACTAGCATGTTTTTAGTACTTGTCGACATTTTTGTAATATCACTGTTTGTAATTGGTGGAAAAGATATGACTTGGTCAGTACTATCCAGTACACATGGATATAATGGTTTTCCTTCTAATAAATATAGATACTTATGAATCCCTGAATAAACATTACGCTTTTTTTCTTTTCTTAAGTTATCAGCTTCATTTTGCAATTGTCCAAAAAGTTCTGCACCGGTGAAGATTTTCGTTCGCATTAAAGGTTTAATTATGATCTCAGCTGGTGGTTTTGCGGTAAATGTCAGGTCACCTGTATAATAATATGAATAAATGATTTTTATCGTATGGTAATAATTTAATAAGAAGTTCTTATTCAAGAGTGAAATGTAACAAAATTTTACTTACCTGGTACAAGAAGGTCGAAATCATGAGTTGCCATTGTGGCAGAATTTCTCTTCTCGCAAATACCATCATGAAGCTTAGTTTGTAGCTGAATAAACTTCTTAAATGTTTCGTCAGTGAAACACATGTTTCTCACTATGCAGGCAACAATATGTGGTCGGACTTTCTTTACTTGGTTTGTGACTCTGATAACAGGAATTTGATCAGAGACTTTTACAATACGTAATTTGTGTATACCCTCAGATAATATGTTTGCAATATTTTCGACGTCACTATTCTTATTACTTTTTTTGCCTTTTTTTGATTTACCACCAGCACTTGATGTATTAACATCAATTTTGGGGCAATGCTGTCTAACATAATCTAAAACTTGTTTCGTTCGACATTGATTGACAAGTTTGAGCAGACGATTGTCTGAAAGTTTGTTACCTTTCAAATTGAGATCTTTTAACTTTCCACAGTCTGCTAATTCACTTGGTACAACTGAAAAATGAAATATTTTATATACCAAATGTTATATTTGCTTTATCGTGATTAACAGTATTATCTTTGATAAAATGGATACCTTTAATTTGATTGTCACCCAAATCCAAGAGTTTTAAAGATATCAGATCAGAAATATTGCTAGGTATTTCTTTTATCTGATTTCCATTAAGTTTAATTTCAGCGAGGTGAACCAATTCTTTGTAACAGATATCTGGAAAAACCTCAAACTTGTTGTTTGACAAGTCCAACAATGCAAGTTTAACATTGCGTATCTGACATGGAATTTCTGCAATTAGATTTGAACCAAGATTCACAGTCGTTAGTTGGGGTAGATTTTCAAGTCCCTCAGGTAAGTGCTCAAGTTTATTTCTCGAGCAGTCGAGTACTTTGAGCTTGGTAAGTTTGCCAATTGTTGCTGGTAACTCATGGATATTATTCGAATGGAGAACCAAGTTCGTCAGATTTTCTAAACGCGAAATTTCGCCCGGCACTTTTTCCAGGCATGTTTGATGGATATTCAAATAATTCAACCCATGCAATTCAAACAGTGCTTTATCCAAGCCTGACTGCATTTCAATTTTCTTTGATATCAGCGGGCCAGACAATACCAACTCGTGACGATTTTCCTTTATGACTTGAGTAATTTCGTGCCATGTTTCGTCCGACATCTCGATATAATACTGAAAATGCGAATTGTTATCATCTACGAACTGTCGTTATATATGTCCAATTTATGCGGCATAATATGTATATAATTATTAATAGGTAAATTTCATACATAATATATATATATGAAAATTTAAGGTTACGTACCGGCTTTTATTACAATAGCCTTACAAAAACTAATCTTTTTACGTCACTTGTTGACCGTACGTGCGAGATATATTTATAAATATACAAATATGTTCTACTATAAATTACTTAAAAAATATTACGAATATTAAAACAACAATCGTTATAACAAAAACATGCGCTATACCGCGCAATACGTCGAAACGGTGAACACGGCGAAATATTCTGCTATATATGTATATGCTTATGCTATATGCTGAGCTGCGAAGGAACACATATATGTATACTATATATACATATATGTATATACGAAAATATATATATACATAATATGTTTTGTATATATTTTCGTCATAGTAGGCGTAAAGTTGAAAATATTACGCTCGTTTCTGTTAAAATGAAAAATATTTAAATATTAAACAACGAAAAATAGAAATAATACGTATAGGTATTGTCTTATTGTTTTTCTCCGAAGGACCTTTTATTATATTGTTATTATGTTTATTATTACGCGTACCCGCATCCCCTGGGTAAAAATCAAAAATTCACCATCAGGGTGTCATTTTTTGTCAATATCGTTCTTGATTCTCTAACTCACGAACGAAATCTGTAACCTCTTTTTGAATATGCCCTGGCGTAAATTTAGAACTGATTAGATTTTAGAAAATATCTATACCGAGTGCTTCACGTCGCAAATTGCCGTTTTTCCGCCCAACTTCGACTTTTTTTACTTATTTTTCATTCACTTTTTTCCATGCAATTATCTCATGAACAAAACGTCCTAACATGCTTTTTTTTTAAATCACGCAGTTCGATGCGCCCAAATTTGTTTGATGATATATATGACGTTGATATGACAGAATTATATTACAAAAACCGAATGACGGCTCACACGGAACGAAAAACCCTTTATATTTTTATAGCCATTTCACGCGGTTATCTCACGAAATAAAAGTCCAATCAAACTGATTTTTTTTTTGTTAAATACGCAGTTTCGTGAGCCCGAAGCAATAATTGATGACACAATTGTCGCAAAAACAAAATGGCGGCCATAGAATGAAAAATCCTAACATTTCTGCCATTTTTATAGTTATTTCACGAAAGAAGCCCGATTAAAATGAATTCTTATTCCAGTGGACAAGTACATAACGCGGCCGATGCAATCAGGGAAAAGGTTGATAGAAATAGATAGGAATTTTTAAATATTTTTCGATCCTATTTTTGTCAAGAAATTATTCAATATATTTCTATCCGAATCTTTAGTAGATATATAATGGATAAAAAATTAAGTTATATCTTTAAGAAAAAGGTGTTTTGAAACGGTCACCACTCCACTTGCAGTATACACACTACACGACGCTTAAAATATATAAAAAATATATAAAATATATAAAAGTATATTAAAAAATATATATAGATTTTGTCCGTATATAATTATATACATTTATATATAATTGTATATATACATTTATATATAATTGTATATAATTAAATATAATTATATCCAATTAAATCCCAACCGGCACCAAATGTCTGTAACGTTTCTGAAACGTTTCAGAAATGTTTTTAAACCATTTCATGTCTGCGACGTTTATAAAACGTTTCTGAAACGTTACAAAAACGTTACATACATTTGGTGCCGGTTAAATATAAATAAAAATTTCGGGATCGTTGAATTCAAACACAGTATTAAAAATGCAAAATTTCGAAATGTGGCAGTGGGAGGGGGAAAAGTTATTATTTTACGTAAAAATTTACTTTGATTTTGATCGAAACTCGTGGATGGGTTTTTTCAGTTTCAGGGTCGTTCAATTAAATTCAGTACGAAAAATGCAAAATCTCAAAACTTCAAACTTAAAAATTAAAAATTATAAAATATCTCGATAACGATAAACTGGACAACGAAAAACTACGGTGCTGACCACCTGGACATCGAAAACTACGGAGCGGAATACCTGGACAACGAAAAACTACGGTGCGGAACACCTATAATGGTTGTCATTATACAGTAGTTCAAAATGTCGGCGTACGGAACTGAAGCCCAAATCACATGAGCATTTGCAGATCACGATATAAATGGCGCATTTGATTGATAAGAACGGTTACTCGGGGGCAGGGGTTTTCGGGGTCGCTAAATTCAAATTTACTATCAAAAATGCAAAATTTCGAAATGGGGGGGTGGGGGGAGGGGGAAAAAGTTATTTCGTAAAATTTACTTTGAATTCGAACTGAAACTACTTGCTCAGAGGGGTTTTTCAGGGTCATTCAATTTAATTTAGTATGAAAAATGCAAATCTCGATTCTGTAAAGCCGTTAAACAGAACTTAAAGTTTTCAGGGTATCTTATTTTGAATGCAATTTCGAAAATTTAATGTTTACCCAGTAAAAAAAAAAAAAAGATTGATAGGTGAAAACTTGGATTTAAAAAGGATTAAAAATGATTAAAAATGGATTCATTTCTTCTAGAACGAATACTATTCTGAATTCTTGTTAATCCAAATTTAATCTTTTTTTTTTACTGCGTAAAACAGGGCGGTGAAAAGGGGGAAACGTTCAAACTGCGTCAAATTGACATTCAATTGAAATAGGACTACGAGATGTTGACTTTGATTGTGTATCAAAATTAGGTGATTTTGTAACCCCTACTAAAGAATTATAAAATTGTACGAACAAATTAAAATACTTATTGCCAGTGTGGGGAGGGCGAAGTCGTGAAAATGGACGTTTTCAGAATATTACAAATAACACAAAATCTAGAAGCGTTAAATTAAAACTTATTATGTATATATATATATAGTACATACTTTGTATAAAATATTCATAATAAAGAACACGGAATAGTTGCGGTTGAGTGAACTCATATTGTAGATTAAACTATAAAATCGCGGTATAAAGTTTACGAAAGATGGACTGAGCGGCTGCGGCCTTAGGCCGCAATCGCTAAGTATATTCAATTATTGAGGCCTGAAGGGCCGAACCAAGACAATCTTGCGAGCGAAGCGAGCCGGGGGTCCAGGGGGCAGAGCCCTTTATTGGTAGGGTTGGCGGCCGAAGGCCGCAGAGGCGAGGCCTCTATAGTTTTCATGTGAATTTCCAAATTCAATATTTCGATCCTATATATCAATGGTAGTACAGGGGTCCAAGGAATTCATTAGTTTTTGGAATATACCCAATACAAAAACCGAGAAGTACTATAGTCAAAAGTCAAAAGCATTAAAACTATTTAAAAAACCTATTAAAATATAGAGTGACTGAAATGTGACTTTGCATATATATACAATTCTTACCATCAGAGATACAATATAATTTATTCTTCATTTATACTTGCGTACAAAAGTTAAAAATATTTTCGAGATGTAATACGACGAATCTGAGTTATGCTACAGCGAATTAATTTCCATAGAAGCATACACGAAATAACAATGTAGGCAGCAATTAATTTGTTTTAAATATATATATATTTTTTTTTCCGTTATACCATATATAAGTTAATCGCACGTAAAATTACGCGATAAATATTCGGAGTACAAAAAAAACTCGACCTAGAACAATATCAGTTTTTACTTATAATCCACTTATATCTTCGAGTTTGCGAATTAAGTTTCAGAAACTTCGTTCAATTTCTACACTTGCTGCTTCGTCTTCATTTTCGCGCGCTAACAAAGGGTCCTTGAAGCTTGAATCGTGCTGCACTTCTTCAACGCCTACCATGTAATTCTCGCGTCTATTTTGTCTTTCTGCATGCATTGCCTTTGGGTACAATTTATTACTTTTATATATACTTAAATTTATTAAATATTCATATATATTTTAAAATATTTGAATATCTTTCGACTGATGCGTATTCTTAAGCTGGTACATATTTTTATGTTTCTCAGGCGCATCATAAATTTACTTTCTTTTTTTGTACAATTGGAGCAGAATTCGATGCAGTTTTATTCATCGTAATAGAATAAAATGCACGTATTGGGTTATATAGTGATAGATCTTCGGAAAGGCTTCGACGTCGAAAAAAATATTTGGCAAGGGGGTGCAACGCGTTTCTGACCTCTCAATACGAACTTAAACGACCTTTAAGTGTACGTAAACTAATAATAATTATTATTACTATACGAGATTGTATTGGATCTTTAGAAAACATAATTTATCGGATAATAAAATGTCTCGAATAAACAAGAGAATTATGACCATTTTATAAAAAGGTTTCCTGCACTATATTTTCGCATTCTGAGCAGAAAACAGCGGAAAACGTCTGAAAGGTTAAATTAGTTATCAGGGGATAGAGGGCATCCCCTCCAACGTGTTATCGCAAATTTTAATGAATACAAGAGAAAAGGTATGTCCGCTGATATGTCGAAGAACATTAAGGCATATCGCTGGGGTGGGTCTTTTATTGTTGTCAAACATCGCATTGTTTATAAATGCCTTTTTCATAAAATGGTTCTTTTTTATGGCTTCATTTAGGCTTCTAGAGATATAAACGGAATAAAAATGACAAAAAGATGAGTTTTCTTGGATTTCTCCAAAATGGCGGCATTCACCTCCCTGTACTGAAAATGTCTACTTTGGATTTTACATGAGAGTCTTCATGGGAATCGAAGACCCACATGGGATCCCATATGAGAAATAAGAAATTACCTGGAAAGTGATCGGAAATGTTTGAAATGGGAAATTAGAAATCACCTGGGAATTGGGAAATCGTAATGTGGTCGCAAATATTCATTTTTTATATACGGGAAATATTTCAGTACGATTGGCGATACACTTTCCATTTTCCATTTTCTCGTGCTGGATCACACATGGAATTTCAGTTGCAATTCCCATTTAGGATCTCGTGTAAGATCCTGATTCCCACATGAGGACTTTTAGTAAGGGCGCGACAACGTCTATTATCATAGTAAAATAGTGTACATCTTAGCTATTATTTTTTTTCGATTTCACTGCTTTTCCGAAGGTTTATCTGAGCAGCTGTTCCAGGGGATTAATTCTCCAACTACTTGATGAATCGTCAAATACGATATCATAAAATTCACTGGTCGTACGATTGTTTGGTCGCACTGACAGCAAAATGATTCGCATTCGAAAATTCATCTTACAATTCGAGAGACGGCCCCCGAAAACTTCAGAATTTTTCGAAACGTACCTTGCTCATATATATACCATTATTCTCCACCTTTTCTCTAGGAAGAGGAAAAATTTCGAAGTTAATGGCTGGAAATAGATTTTGTCGGAGATACCTACAATTTGGACTGGTACAATTGTCGACTGCTACGATTTCCTTTATAATTGTTGGAACGTCACAAATGTTTGTAAGTTTGCGTAGTTGTTCCGAGCCTGGCCCACGGGCGAAGTAAGGCACGCGTTTACAATCAGGGTTACAAATTCCTGTCACAACGTACAACGTATCCTTGGGAGATGTCTGCAGTAATATTCATAACATTACATTCGACAAATTCTTTTTTTTTTGACATCAGAGCTTGGATGTTATTTAAATAATGTAATTGAAAATTAAGTAACCTCTTTTAACAAAATGTCATTGACACCCTCTAGCTCTTCCGCGGGTGCAGCGATGACGAACAAGTATCCTCGATCATTGGACACGGCTTTCAAATCCTTGATCGTTTCGGTAACGAGATCGACCAAATTCGGTGGAAGTGGGAGCACCTGTCGTGGAGCGATATTGGTTTCATCGTAAGCAACTGGTGGACCATTATTGAAACCACCCAGGGATTCAAAGAAGGATCGGAAAAATGCGACTCTGATTTTGGAGAAAACGTCAAAGATATCCCGTATTCCTTTCACATCATCTTCGTCAAATTTGTCTCCTGGCAAATATGAAATTAGGATTTATGAATGAGCGTAAAAATAAAGAAATAAAGAACGAGAATAGAACAGTGATGGATGTATAAAACGAGAAAAAGAAAATGGAGCGATGGATCGATCTATTAAAACCTTTCGATTTGTTGTTATGTTTGTCCACAGCAGATACATGAGCGGCTCCCGGATTAATGTGTTTATTGAAATCAACCAAGTGCCAAGCATCGCGGGCTGTTCTGATAGAGTGTATCTTTGGAATTCCGCCGTAACCCTTTGTTTTGAAGTTGGATGCGAACGCTGACATCGGCATGTCGGAACCGAGTACTGAAGGGATGGTGAAATTTGTTGCCGTAATGGCACCTGTACGATTAAATTTCAATTAGATAGTCTATACACGTTCAAATGCTAGAAAAAAAATCAAAATTATTCAAAAGAACGAAAGAGGCTAATTTTTTCATAAAGACATATTTCACCCGTTGCCATCTTCCTTCCATGACGGGCCCAGGAGAGAAGAGACGCCAAGTTGTTCTGCATCGTTTCGTCACACTTGCTGCCACTTTCCTTTGGTTTGGTAGCTGGCGTATCCTTTTGTTTGGTAGCTGGCGTATCCTTTTGTTTGGTAGCTGGTGCATCCTTTGGTTTGCTAACTGGCGTATGCTTCGCATGGCGTTTAGAGTTATTGTTCTTGTAACAACATCCCTATTACACACAGCAATTGTCAGTTACCAAATTCGAGACTACAATTGATTTGTTTTGACGGTGACGAAAATATTTCATTCATTAGATTTAGTCGACAGATTGAACAAATTTCTTAGAGAATCGTATAACCGCAGTTCTTTTAAAAAGTGAAATTTTTGTAACTAATGGGAAAAACGTACGTCCACGAAACCTTGAACCGGGAAATTCGTGTTGTTCAGACATCTCCAGAAGGATTCATTGAACGCCCTATTTTGGTTGATAAAGAGAACGACCGTATTCAACGGCACGTTCCTCGAATTGGCGGCGGCGTATCCAGAAAACACGGAGGCCATGTCGTTTTGAGAATGAAAGAATGTTTCATCAGATGCAATTTTCTGCACTCGGTTTATTTTGGGTTCCACCGCTTTTGACTTAGTTGAATGAGGCTTGCTGAATATCGAACACCTACAATTTAAAACGTGTGTATTAATAATTTTTCATAAAAAAAAAAGATGTAAAAATCATTAGAAGACGAATTACGTACTTTTCCATACGCGGAACTTCTTCGTTTTTCGGCGTTTCAACATTCAATGAAGGCTTGACATCAGTGACCTTTACGTCAGTGACCTTCACATCATTGACCTTGGCGTCTTTCTCGTGACCTGCTTGAGGAACACTCGGAGACGATGATTTTTCAGCCACTAGTCCCCAATCGAGCGGAATGATGAACGATTTATCTGTTTAGTATTACATGCATTTTTCACGATATCGATAAAAGTAATTAAAAAAAAAGCGTCATGGAAAATGATTTTTAATTATAAGCAAAATGGGTATACACTCACCCGATCGTTCGAAAACCATCCCGGAGCAGCAAGCAACGATGGCGATTAAAAATATCAACACCTTTCTCCACTTCATCTTGCAGCCTGGTGGCAAATAAACGACAAATTGCATTCACTGTAATTTTAATGATGACCTCGGTTCTAATGTATATAATCAACGTTTATATTTAAAATAACATTGAAGGTTCTCGAAAGCGTGATGGATGTTTTTGTACTTATTTTATGTTTTTTTTTTTTTTTTTTTAAATCACAAAATAGTCAATACGATGGAGATGGAGATGAATTCAACGGTACCTTTTCGGAGTGTCCTCCCTTTGTCGCTCGAAAAGTTATTGAAAAGAACAAAAATTACGGATTAGAAACCTCGATTTCTGCAAACACGAAAACGTAATCCCTTCTGGTGCTCAGAAATGTCACATGTAGACATGTAGACGTCAAAAGTAACGCGTTGCTTGGACACAAAACAAGTGAAGGTTAATTTTTAGAAGTGTGCTTTCTTTCTCGCTATTTAAATTTAGAATGGAACGTTTTTTTTAATTTACTATTCTTAAATGAATTTAGAATAGTTTTGTTAATTTTAATATATGACAAATATTATTTATTATTCAAGCCAACAGGAAGATGAACCGAGAACTTTCGTAAAAAAAAAAAAAAAAAAATAGTTAAATGTCAATAACGTTGATTTAAGACTTGAATAATCACTCGAATGAATGTATATGAATGAATGCGAATACTACTACGTTATATCAATATTTCTTTTGTCGCAATCGTATTTAATGAGAATTTCTATTTCTTCATCTATTGTTATGGCTTTAATTAAATATTTTTTTTTTATAATGCATATATTGAAGATTTTTTTTATTCAAACAAATAAAGTTTGAATTCTATACAATTTTCTCCCAAGATTAGTCGAAATTAATACGATTATTTCGAAAAATATTTTCAATTTTCCCCTCACTTCTATAATATCCGGCGGAAACTTCATGTTTCCCAGACAGCTTTTGATGCCATATAAGCACAGTGTGGGAAGTATGAGTTTCCCATACTACTGTTATGACAAAAATTTTCTCGAAAAAGTTACGAAACTTTTGTATATATAGTTATGAATATCAGTTATTATTTTTTACTGTACTTTCTGAATTGTTCTTGAAATTTCCGAATTGTGGTAATTTTTTGACACCACGAAAAAACCTCAACATTTTTTGATGTCCTGAACTATATATAGTAATATTTACGTAATTTTTACGTGAAAATTATTTCCCGTGTATTTGTTGCAACACGTTGCAGTGACCTAAAAACTTGTGGTGTATGAGGGAAAATCAATATGCGTAAATCATTTTCGATAAAATGCGACATCTACATCAGTTCTCCGCAACGCCTAACGTCGGCGGCATTCGGAGGTATTTTGCTGTTTTCGGTTGGATTCCTCTGTTTAGAATTTATTACATATACTGACAAAAGTACAGTTAGATAAAAATATGTTTTGAACCCTGGTAAAAAAGTGGATAGAATCGTATAGAATTGGATTCAAATTCTATCCGAATTTTAAAGAAACGGATAGAAATGTATCCATTTGTAGAATTGTATCCATTGATATCCAATGTATCCATTGATAGAATTGTATCCAAATGGATACATTTCTATCCGTTTCTTTAAAATTCGGATAGAATTTGAATCCAATTCTATACGATTCTATCCACTTTTTTACCAGGGAAAATCTGGTAGAAATCGGAACGGTATACTCTGTGTGTTTGTATCTGTATTTCGTTCATCCGTATATAATAAATAAATATAATTTTATAGAAGGGTGGTTACGAGGACATTTTGAAATATAATGGTAGTTATGGGGACATTTGGTACTTACGGGGACTGTCCCTGTAATATTTTTTACACAACGGTGGATCCGAGGACTTTCAGGTTA
>JAPYZR010004856.1:4603-19480 GCA_030522945.1 Trichopria nigra
TAATAATAATAATAATAATAATAATAATAATAATAATAATAATAATAATAATAATAAACGCAACAGTATTACATAACGATTAAATTCGAGGTTTACTTCGTCGATACGACGACTTCGTGGAAGAGGTTCGACGCCACTCAATTGCTTAATTAAACTAAATCTAGAATCGTCTTCTAATTTGCCTCCTAATGGATTACAAAATGTAAACAATCCGAGCGTTGTCACGTGTCAATTCAGGAACGAACAAGTGAAAGACTCGCAATTTATTTAGTCCCATATAGCGCCGTGAGACGTGACGTTGATGAATGACTAAGTTTGAGAATTTATAATGAAACGTGGACAAAAACGACCTAATAGTAACGACACTGCGACCGACAAGTAGCAACGAAAAATGTATCTTTTAAAATTAATCACTAAATGAAAGAATATACTATCGAACTCAAATGACGGTGAAATCATTCATTCACAGGCATCAAAATGACTAAAATGTACTTGTCTCGGGCCAAGTCCTAGGGCTCTTACGCGTATGGAGGAGACTTTGTGCACGAAAGCTTGCGCCACAACGTTTATAACTATAATAAAAAATTAAAAATCTAACGCGAGAAAAGTTTCGTTGGCGCACAATGGAAAATGAACAATGATACAAAACGGAAAAGGAACGGTTAATCTCGCGGTCGACTGTGGTTGTCCTGGTTATGAATCCTACATGCGTAATAACACACTTTGTCGCTATGTATATTTATGTTTACGTTTACGCGCTGATGCTGATATTTCGTCTTGTCATTCGGTGTGTGTGTGTGTGTGTGTGTATATATATGCGTATGTGTTAGGGTATGCATGTGTCAGCCCATGAATTTCACCTTACGACGATGAAAGAATCTATTACCGTTGTTATATATAATATATATGTACATTAGCATGCTTATGGGGGTTACTCCTCCTATCATCGATCATTATCGTGAAATAATTTCAACTCCTTCGGGGATATTTCAACTGGGAAAGCCGTAGAGATATAGAAACGATGATAACGTAAATCGGTATATATGTATAGAACGTGGATATATGGGTTAAGGAGCGCTGAGGGTACTTTTCTGTTATAAACGCGATCAGGACGTTATAGCCATTGCTGTCACCGGCATTCGCTTAAGGTAATGGCGTGACGACTTGTACATAAGACACAGGAAAGTAGCCCGTTCGTCCGTCTATCGTACCTTCGTACCAATTGTCATCAATGCGATTGATAAGAGTAATCGTGTCGTTTTCCTGAAAAATGAAAAGTTTCCAATTATTATAAGAAAAACCTTCCAATTACAAAATTACTATTTATATGTTTATAACTATTGTACCATCATATGAACATTTTTAAGATTTTCCTTCTAATTTCGGCTTTTAGTTTACAAAAATTCAAATCACCTTCTGGTATGTCAACCTTTTCATTTTTTTAAAAGTTATGCTGACTATATAGTGTCATAAAAATTTGCTTTTCCTTGTAATTTCACAACTTGGTAACTGACAAAATATTACAGATTTTTTGAAAGGAAAAACTCCACGACTGAATGGTTTGTTGATTAATATTTGTGTGATACACTGTCAAAAACTAATCTGTGTAGTTAAAAAACCATAACATTTTTAACGTATGAAAATACGTTTTCATTTATATTCAGATCGAAATATTTATAGATAAAATTTGTCTTTATACCTGGTTATAAAGTTGTATAGCTTACGCTTATGAAAATCTTTTTAACGCAAGTCACATTAATATTACGATAAAGTCTAATACAAAACTGTTAAATTATTTTTCAATTATTTATGTTTATCTTCAATTGTGTGATATATAAGAATGGCAGTATCTTTATAATCAATCATTTTTTCTCTTCAAACTTTGAAGTTTACCTTGAATCCAAGTTCTCTAGGGTTTTCAGGTTCAAAGTCATAAATAGCCGTGCAACAAGGTGTCCTTGCCACTGGAGTCCTCGCAGGAGATTTACTCGGTGATGGCAATGGAGAAGCTAAAATATACACATTTATGACTTTTCTGATTTAACAAATCGCACGACAACTGCTAATAACGAAAAGCACTATTTACTGTAAACTCTAAAGAAATTCTTAATTTGGTCGAAACTATAGTAAAAGCATTGTTGAACTGCGTATAATGTTCATACAATAAAACATCTTATAAAGCAAAAACTACTCAATGTAATCTACAGTCTATGAAAAATCGAAAATTATACTGCTGGAGAAATACAAACATCACATAAGCCTAATAACATAAATTACTTAAATAATCGAGCCTAATATAATTACTAATCAGTTATTTGTAAAAGTTGAAATGACAAAATTATTTTTATGTCACACAGGCATGATTTTCGCCTTTTATTGAACTGTAGAGGGGGGCAAAAGTAGACCATTATTCATGCCGCGCGTTACACCGAGCAATAATGTACTCCCTATTCCGCTAGGGAAATAAGTAGCATATTATTCATCTCATCCCATCTACTATTCGCATGCATTTTTTCGTAATATTAACCACTGTAAAAGAACATACTATATACATACACCAAAGTTACACCATTAAGAAATTTGTTATTTTTTACTCTGTCGAATCCTGCCTTTTCATCTCTAATAAAATTACTTTCTTTCAAATCCCTGTTGTTTTTTGCCAAATGGCATTTCATCTATTTATAATGTCACGATTTGTCATGAACCTTTATTCAATGTATTCGATTAATTTTTTTTTTTTTTTTTTGTTGATATGCCTTTATTTATTTATTGCCATCGTGGAATAAACTTAGATTTATAAATATATTTATTTCTTTTAAAGTGGCATTTATGGCGCAATTTTGTTAATTCAACATTAATTAGGTTAATTGATATGTTATAATTTAATTTGAGAAATATCCGATGCTCAAAGCAATCGAAGAAAGTACGGAAAGCTTTTTAAAATCTCCAGAGTATCGGCCAACTTTTACGAAAAAGTCTTAGAAGTGCAGGTCTTCGCAATAAAAAATAGCAATCGCAGCCACTTGGGAGTGTAAGTAGCCGTTGATAAGGTGACGTTTCAGGAAACATTAACGAGGAAGTGCGCAACATGCCAAGGGTGACGATAATTGTGCCTTGGTTCAAATCGGGAGAGCGAGAAAGAAGAAATCGATGTCGACAGACACGGGAGTCATTAACAGGCCTCTAGGCCAATTCTTTCTCACTCTCGATCGATTTGCTACAATACGTAACATCCCAATTCCCCATGCACAACAAGATTTACCGTTAGTCGATTGCGGCGGGTTGCCGGCCGGAAATAGCTCAAGCTGCGAGCGCTTTCCATCCCCGTGGATCGGAGATCCGGCTCGACTTGCCCCTATGGCGGGTCAGAAGGACAGGCATTCAAGTAGGCGACAGATAAGGTACCAAGGAACCGATTTTTGTTTCATGAATGAAGGTGAACAGGTTGTGTGTAACATCAATGATCATCGTCCGAAGAATTCGTTTACATGCAAGATTGCCGTTAGATTACTTTAAGATTTCCTTTAGTAAATTGATTATTATTATTATTAGAAATAGCCATATTTTGGTCATGACGAATTGCAGAAAAATCAAGTTCATGATCGAATTCTCTAGACATCGGATGAGTCGTTTGTGTAAGAGTGACAAAGGGTGTGACAGAGTAATACCCCACAGTGAGCTTCAAGAGGAAGTACGTATAATTAAAAGAGTGACAAAATCTGCGACACCTCCTTTTTATATATGCCTTATAATTGAATATTCGTTACTTCTGCTTTCAACGGAACGATCGAGTAAAATTAATTATTAAAATTTGTTAAAAATTACTATTAATTACGAGGAGAACAATAATTTTATGATATCTCGGAGACATATAATCAGCGGTGATTTCAGACTCAACATTTTGCAAAGGTCGAAACGCACATACGAATGAAGGCGTGACGTCCGATTTTATCACCATTTTTGCTATGTACATTCCTCAAGCTCAGTGAGATCCGTACATCTGTGAGCCAAAGTGAGTTGAAACGTTATATTTTCACCAATCCACCTCTTAATTCCAATAGAATTTTGGAGGAGCATATATGACAGAATACAGAGGTGAACTCATTACACGCATAAGACATGTATAAGACGCCGCACGGCAAATCGAACAAATAACAGTTAGAACAATCAGCAGACAACCCCTTTGTCATGTGGGATGGAAAGTGAGAAATGTGTGTTTTACCATAAAGGGAGAAGTTCCCACCGTTCACTCCGTCTGTTGCAGGCAGTGTCTCAACGTTGAGATCAGCCAACGTCTTCGGAACAAATTCCAGTTTCGGTCGATTCACCGCTTCGTCTTTCCTGCAACAAATTGATTTTTAAATACCGCGTATATATTATATTAATGGTGTAGCCTCCTACATGTAAACAAGGGTAGCTTCATACAAATACAGGATCAACTGTGTTTTTCATGTCAATAGATTATAGGGACATTTCTTGGTGAACAGTGTCTTGCTACAATTGAGGTGACAAATTCAATTCATTCGATTCAATTCGTTAGCTGAATCATAATTTATATTTTTATTCATTTAAATTTAGTATTTCTGACATTTTTGTAAAAAATAATGAAGCAGTGCCTGTCCCTTTATCTCATACATCAAAAATCTTTTCTGTCGGTGCTATTTACTTGTACATTACATCAGTGTATTTTACTTCTACTTCTTCCAAAATATCATTCCAAAGCCACATTGTACGGGTTTATTCGTTACAAATACTTAAAAAATAAGTATATTCATTTTGAAAATCAACCGTTTCAAAAGCTTTTAGACAATATAATAAATTTAGATAAAAATAACATTTGTGTCAAAGACCGAAAGCCGTACAGATCTTGTCTTCTGACGACCTTCGATTGTCTCATTTTTTTCATAGGACATAATCGTTCTAGGGCTCATTTATGACTCGAATTCACTTCTTTTCGCCCTCGATACAAAATGAACTGTTATATTCAAAAGTCTGCTAAAAGATGACACAAAAAAAAAGGTAAAATTGTGTATTATTGCAAATGGTCCATACCTTATTTATAAATAGAGCCACGTACGAATTGAACACATGGATATAATTAAAAATTTATTGAATAAGTCGACAGCCGTGCAATGGCTGTTTTAAATATTAATAAAGCGTTAAAAAAAAAAAAAAAAGAAAAGAATCGGTGGGGATTGAAAGAAACAAAGTGCGATACGTACTTTTCAAGGAGCTTTTCCGTCAAGTCCCTGAGTACTTCGACGCATTGTTGATGATATTCCAGAAGGCCTTCGCTGAACGTAGCCAATTGTGCGACCTGTTCAACCTGCGGGTATATTAAAGACGTCAGTAATATCGTTAGTACCTATCTTACGGCAAGAAAGTCGTGGCAGTCCCTTCTTCAACGTTAGCAAGTTCGGGATGTGACTTTTGATCCTTCTTGCGTTTAACTTACATCGTTCTCCAATAAGTTGAACATTCCCATCTGGGCGAGATGCAGGCTCTCCGCAAACTTCTCCTCCGCTTGGCGTATTTCGTCGTCTGAAACGTGAGAACCTGTACGCAAACGTTGCGTCGTAGGATCATTAAAACTTGCACTACAGGGTTGCGTGACGGGTTTTCTATATTTGTACTTTACTATAGTGAAACACCTAAGGTAATAATAATAATGCATATTCTTATACAATAATGACTCAGATAGTCGTGCAGTCATGCCAAGTGCTGAGATTCGAATTCGAAACTGGGACTTAGAAAGTACTGACAGGTATAGTATACATCAAATATTGATGATTGATTGATTAATATATTTTACAAAGATTTGCAATGATTTTAAAGGCCTTCCATAAACCACGAAGCCCCAATTGCAAAATCGTCAATTCTCTTTTCCCCTATATATACAGAGCACGTAATATATGGAAGTCTAGAATTTTTGTTTTTTGTATATCTATTAAATAAAAATTTTATTAAGAAAACAAAACTTATATCAGATTTCTTTAAAAAAACTATAGACAAGAACATACCAAAATTTAATCCAATTTCATTTAGTCTTTTGAAATCTGAATATATTTAATTTATATTAATTAAATTCAATTTTTATTATTGAATTAATTACTAAATTTGTAATGTTAGGCTTTAATTTTGTGATATGTTAATAATGCCCTTTATTTCTACGTTATATCTTACAGCTTTAGAGTTTAGAATTGACAAATAAATATGTGAATATTAACACCAAATGTATACATTATCAACAAAATATGTACAAATTTCCTTTGTATATTTAAAAGATTCAAACATCTTAGAGTTTTGTATAGGTGTTTATATTACAATCTGCCGACTGTCGTTCTTTTTGTTAATGGTACGACAATAAGCATCTTAAATTGTATATATCCACTAGAAAGGATGATATCATAGAATGTGTGAATATTCTCGAAAAACAACAATTAAGATCAAGGTACTATTCCGAGAACTATTTCTCTGGTATATAGTAGGCAGAAACAAGCTTAAGTACCGAAGAGCGTAAATAAAATATTACGACCAGTAACGAACATAAAGTAACAAATTCCCATAAAATGAACGTTTCGAACCTTTTTACAATTTTAACACGATACTGTAACATTCAGCACCAGTACAAACAGTACAGTTCAACCAGTAGTGGATGAAAAAAAAGGTCGAAAAACTTGTTCAATTTTAATCTCTAAATGTATATTACACTAAAATATTATTTACATTTATCAAACAGTAAACACACTATTCTTAGTTAACTTAAACATTTTCAATAACGTTTAAAACTCAAGAATGAAAGTAAAAATTATACCAACTACAAAGATATATTGTAAGGTACGAAAAGCTGGAAAACCTTTGCGAGAATTGTAGGCTAATTTAAGGCTCTTAGAATGCACACAATTCAAATTTTAAAACTGCGAAGTCAGCATAGTACTATATACCACCCTTAGTTTTATTTATTATGACTTTGTCGGTATTTTTTATATAATCTGCGATAATTATTTATAAAAACAGAAAGTTAAAAAATTTTAAATTTCGTTGTATGACGTGATACAAAATTAACCTTAAATTAACCCTAAATTCTGGCCTACTTTTTTTTTATTTGGACGCCGAGGCACGTCCAGCCTTATATTTTACAATAAGATTAAAAAAAGATTTTACGTAAATTACCAACCATTTTTTTTTACATGAAACATTGGGAACTGCTTGTTCCGTTGTCAATGTAAACCAAGTCCAGGCTTATATATATATATAAAAAAGTAAACTGTAAAGTGAATGCAATAAATGTAAATTCGCGACAGTTCAAAACTCGTTCAGAATTTCCTCGATGCGTCTTTTCTTATTTACTCTCTTCAATTGCTAATAATATGTACAAACATGAAAATCGACATCCAATGCCAAGAGAAGATTGCAATAAGCGTGAGTCTGGTTTCGCCCAACAACCTCCATTTGCTGGAGAATAATAATCCACGTACCAGGAGGATAAACCACGGAAGGGCTCGACCTCGCTGGACTTCCGAAATGCGGACTGGCGGAACCTTTTCGGCTGGCTAGTTTTTAGTAAAGATATTTTTACCAGGCAAAAAACGTCAAGCAAAAATTATCGAAAAATGAGCAACATCATGCGATTAGAAAAGTATATAAAATTACTTTTACATTTCTAATTGTGAATATCCGTCAATGTGTTGACTAATAGCGATAAAAATATTCAGTAAATTTCATTTGATCAATCAAAAAAACAAATTTCGATGTAACGAGATTAGGAACAATTTGTACGCGTAAAAATGTAAAAATGTAAAAGTAGATGTTGCAATTGCTCAATTAAAAGTATGTAAACTAAATAATCATTCGTATGGATAATATCTATACGTGTGAAAAATTCATGTTTAGATGGACTATTTTAAGAACCATAGCAGAAGAGCATGAATGAAGTAGACAAGTTAAATTTCAAGCATGGAATGATTGTAGAGATTGCAGCATTTTTTCACTGAAAACACTTGTATGCGCCCAATATACTTGAACTGTAAGACAAGAAATCATCGGATACAGAATTACGCCAATGTGATCAGTGAACAACACTTGAATTAGGAAAGTATTAAGGACCTCATTATAAATATACATTCCATTCGCGTGCAAAATGGAGCCAAGTTAATTATGCATGCTTCCGCTTGTCATTCAGTATAAAAGATAAAGGATGCTTTATCGTTACATAATTAGAAATATAATAGATTAACCATATAAATTTGTTTCGAGCAATTGTTGTACTTTTGTTGAAAATTCACGAAAATGCACTGTTTCCTAGTTATTTGTTTTACTATATACTGTATGTGATAATTGTATCCGAAACGATTTCGTAAATTTTCATCGCACGATTGTAAAATTTGATAAACTTACCCTTCGCTTGCCGTCTCCTTTTGCAGTCGTAATCTAGCCTTCGACCTTGTAATTTTTTCCGATGGTGCTGGGTAAAAAGAAATAATGTAAATCATTTGGCGAAAATTTCACCTAGTTCTAGTTGTGTAGAAAAAGTATGTGTTGAGCTTTTACAATAATCTGACAAAGTTCGTACCATAACTTCTTTAAGATCTTTTGTCTGCAGATGGTGCAAAGGTTCCAGGAAGTTTTGCTTGATATTGTCGTCCAAAGAATATTTTACATCGGCCATCTGCTTCATCGCATCGCCCATCTCGACTAATGCTTGTCCTGAGCAAAAATTCCATTTGGTTTGTATTAAAACAAAGAAGACCATACCCATAACAAATGTATATTAATTTTGTTAGAAATATTTTATTAATTCTTCTGTTACGTGTGTATTCTGCCTATTTTTAGTAATTGATAATTTGGAAATGGTTTTCAAAAATGCCCCTAACTTACCAGTTTTCCTAAAGAATTCTAAATTAATAAATTAATAATTACATATGTATATATACGAACACGCCCAATGTAGAAACGATTTTATTGCATCAATTGTAGAGATTTAATAAACATATGTTCTAAAAAAATTAAAAACAAGCAAGATAAAGGCCCTTCACATCAAATGGAATTCACCTTAATCAATAATTCCCGTATCTATATCGTTAAAAAGGACGCAAATAAGAATTTATAATGGAAAACTAACGTGTTAACATGAATATACTGAGAAAATATCTTAATTTGCGTATTGTTTATCACATCAAATTATTAAAGTATCATATAGAAGCCCATGAATAACGTATTGCATGTAAGCTTTTAGAGAAAACGTTTCGAGTGCGGAAATCCACAATTTTCAATTAAATCAAATTTCGTTTATGCTGATACTAACATTGTTATTGCCGATATTACTGGAAAAAATCATTCTTGAAAAGTACTGTAACTCCTAACTGGAAACTTATTTACGCAGTTGCTCAAAGGGCTTTGTATTTTATAAACATCCAGTATATTAAGAATAATCGGAAGAAGAGAATAAAACATTTTATCCAGCAGGTAGATTGCCTTTATCAATAAGACAGATCGTACCGAAAACACTATCTTCGCCCATTTTCTTTCCGTACAGTAGCATGCAATCGCCCAAGACGCCTTCGGGTTGTGGGTAGGTCGAAGCCTTGGCCTGGCCACTTAGTTTGCTGATGCCCTTCACGGCTGCCATTTTTGCTCTCGCTGTTGGATTAGGCTGTAGGAACTCTCTCGTCTTCATTTGAAGTTCTTCGACGAGCTCCACGGTGACATCCGTTTTCTAAATTAAAAGTTACGAACATTAATTACTTTATAATAACAAACCGTCTGATAAATGAAAATAATATTGTGACGTTAAAGGGGCTTTCAATAGGAAACCTAAATCTACAGTCAGGAAATAAATATTTTAAATCGTTATATGCAATACTATTGGTCGAAAGTACGATTTTAAGACAGCATCGTCGATAATGCAAATTTGTTGAAAATTTCATCATTGTGTGGGTCTACTGAACCAGACATTCGACAATTTTAAATGCCAATTTATTTTTCTTGAACTTTGCCGTGATAATTTAAAACCAATGTCGCTGCAACCTATATAATGCTGTCTTCTAAAATATGGCCTTAAACGGTAAAAAGAAATGTCAGCATGCAATAATGCACATTTATACTGACAACCATTGATTTGTTAGAATTCAGATCTCGTATTAATGGATTAAATTGAAATATTTTTGTGGATAAAATGTTTATAAATATGTTCACCGACCATTTAAAGTGTTTTAACTCTTTTAAAGTTTGATGTTATTTCGACGTTAGGGCGTAAAAGCATGATTTAAAAATTGAAACTATAACATACACTAAAAACTAAAGACTTGGTGTTTATATGCAGTCGTGACACTTTCGCAGCAATGATGTATTTATCATTTTATTGTTACAAATGAGGTAAGACGTGAAGAATAAGACAGTTTTTAAATCAACTGTGCCCTTTTTAAAAAATAAACTGTAAACCACATAAAATTGGAAAAAATCAATTACTTCTCTCGCCTTGCCCTCGACGAAGTAATTTTGTCGTTAGCGTCCTATATTCGATGAATTCATTTCGTTAAAATTACAGATTAAAGTTTCTTATTGCGTTGTAACGTATGTTCGTTTATTAAACCTCTTTCTATGTTTATCTTTCGTTATAAAATTTATACATCATGTGTTTGTATACCTTAGTTAAAGGGTACAATACATATAAAAGCAATTCATTTCAGCAAATAGGAGTAGTCCATAATTACAATAATGAAAGAAATTGCATATGCAGGCATAGATTTATGCAGTTTCTTATAATTAATTTTATCTTATGCTCGGAAACGTTGCAATGATTTTTGGAGTAGATTCTCTAGAGAGATGCATGGTACAGTGTGCCACAAAAATCAGTATTTCGAACCAACTTTTATTAGTCAAGGCTTGTATTTATGTATATGTATTAACATATACATATATACAAAAATAACCTAAAATTAACACTTTACTTAAACGGCGTAATAATAAAAATAGGAATGGCGGTTGCTCGTAAGTGTCAACAATCATTCAAAATTGTTTTGATTAATTTTCATTAATCGTTATACTACTTATTGTCGTATTATTTCACATATTTTCGTGCATCATAATACCGTATTATTTAGATGTGTGAGAGACACATAACATTTTTTCATCACAAATAATAGCACATGCTTGTTTGTGCGACATCAACCGAAAATAGGGGGATCAATTGAATAAAATCATATTTCACTTGATCAGATGTTTTAACCATTTTTCAATCCTTCAAAACAAAGCGCAGATTCTGTGTATCAGTTTAATTTAACGACAAAAATTGAAAACGAATAACAGATGTGGCACCCCTATAGGAAACCGGGGGAGAAAGAGCAACTGAAAACGATTTACGACCTATTTCGAAGAAGATTCGAGAAAAGTTTCCCGAACTTAGATTTTGATGTTACACAAAAACATTTCTTGAAAATCCAGACATTCCAAAAATGATCATGACCCTATTTTTTGTTAGACATCTGTTATTTCTTCTTACCTTTATTTGAACAATGTTTAATAACAGAAAAAAGAAGAAAAAAAAATGCAGAGTATTCCACCAAATTGCAACAGAACATTTGTATTCACAATTTTATTTTATGTCCAGCATTTGACCATATACTTCTCTTAAGCTAAAACTTAAATTTTAGATTATTCATCCGTCATATTGGATCCGCAATTTTGAATTTTGGAAATCTGACACCTACAATGTATTCACTATTTCGACGTATTGAGTTCAAATCTTTTCAAGCCAATGTTTACATTAAGTTTATATCGAGAAACAAATTTTCTTTTTAGCACAACTAAATGTTTATTTCCAAAAGGACTTGTTCGGTTTTAGAAAGATCGCAAGAGGACATTTATATTTATATTTTGATTACGAATTTTGATTGTTCAGCTGCGACATTCGATTCACCTTTTTGATGTTTGACTCCAGGTACAATTTTTCTTCTTTGTCATGATATACGTTTTTATACATGATTTATACATTTTTCAATAACGTTCTACATTCTTAAGGCCATAATTGAATCTATAATTTTAAATTTTAATGCATTATGCCTCACAGCATTAAAAAGTGAACACTTTAAGTTACCAATTTTTAGCCGGCGCACAAATTTTTTGAAGCGCATGACTTTTGGGCAAGCTGGTAGCAAGCTTCACATATATAATTTTTATTATTTTTCAATGATTTCATGCTTGATTAGTATTAAATTTATATTAACACTTATTATCCTTAAAACTTCTCGCAATGAATAATAAATATTTGAAACACTCGCAATTTCTCAATTTTTTCTTAGTTTCAAATATATAATGTTGTGTTTATGAAAAATAATAAGATTACTTCCCATTTTATTTTGTATAACTCGAATATATATTTAATTGAATTTAGTATTTAAAACATAATTCATGATACTTTGGAGTAATGATCATTAATCTTCTCAAAACAAATCAAGCCACGACGTGAATGTGGCGTGTCATCACAACTTCCCACCAGAAGTAACACCCTTCTTCTACGAGCAAATACTTATCTGACACTATATTAAATTTGACAAATCGTGGATATATCAATTACAGGACCAAAATGCTCATGTCGTCAAAAAATATTTAATACTGACATTTTGTTTCAATTTTACATAAATTTTTAGAATACCATGATAGGCGATTTTTCTCACTCTATTCGTATGATTTCTTATCTTTATAATAATTTCTTATGTTTGAAAACCAATTATGATAACTGAAAATTGAAGTAGTCTTCGATTTCAAAATGCCTTTCAATCTATTTATTACATTTGTACCGTTTTTGGGTAATATTTTCACTGTTCTTCTTCGTTATACCTCAACCAATATACTTTATTTTATATGTAACTATGTCAAAAACATAATATATCATCATTAAAAATCACTTATGCAAAATTGCGAAGCAAAAAGTAAGAATATTTATAAATTTCTTATATATAAATATCAAAATTTCGATAATAATTTTGAAAACTAAATTTGACACTAAATAATATCAAGAATACATTCATAAATGCAAGAAATGTGCATTATTAAAAAAAAAAAAGAGAATAGAAAATGCGCGAATTACCCGAATTTCAGTTCCTAATTGGATTATACACATTTGTTCGAATCCTATGAAATTGAATTCTATTTTAAATTATGTTATCTATATAATTTCCGCTCAGTAACAAACTACTCATTCCTTCTGATAAAAAATAAAAAGAGACAATTCTTAAAAATTCTTGATATGGCTTCATCCTCATTTTAGATACACGTATTTAAAAATAATTAAATTGTATTTTTTTATATAAAAACAACCAAGAAGTATGCCTATATGCATATTATTATTCACTCCAGCCTGTATATAAGGATATTAGGGCTTCCGTACAAGAAAGACGGTCTTTACCGTTTATGCGCAAAATTAAAAATAATCATTTACCTTTCATTACTTAGGAAAATGAGATGAATAATAAAATATAGCCGAATTCACATTTAAGTATCTTATTCGTAAATGAACGTAGCTATATAAGTAGATTAATGGATTTTGTGCGAATCGGAAACTGCAAATTTACGGGGTATAATTAAATTAAAATCAATTCAATTGAATCATATAATTACATTAAAGATTTCCATAAAAGCATTGGATCAAAATTTAATTCAGAATATCAAATGACCGATAAGCTTTTTAAGAAAAAAAAAATTGCATTTATAAAATTAACAATTAAAAATAACAGATTTTATTTCAATATTTTTCCTCCTTTAAAACTATAAGAGGTAGAACTTAATTATGTTCAACCATAAAATATTGAATTCCAAGATTAATTTTAATTTATTTATAGCGATTTAAAAATCAACGTTTATAATTTCCAATAATAAAGTTTGATCCATTTTAATTGAAATTGATTCACAATTTTTATGCCATTTTGATATTTTAAAAATTAGATTGTTCAATTTTTAAAACATTTTTACTTTGTAGATTCATATTATTGAAAAAATGAAGATTTAATCTATTCAAATAGGTTTCATTTTTGTTCACAGTAGAAATTAAATCTTTTGCAGTAGTATACAAGTGACGATAACGCTAATGCAGTTTTTCCGCGTGTTTTTTAAAAATTTAAATGTACTCAAGGTCAGCATCGTAAAAA
This sequence comes from Trichopria nigra, assembly GCA_030522945.1. Taxonomy (NCBI): domain Eukaryota; kingdom Metazoa; phylum Arthropoda; class Insecta; order Hymenoptera; family Diapriidae; genus Trichopria; species Trichopria nigra. The sequence continues at coordinate 18,748 of JAPYZR010004856.1, forward strand.
GTGCTCAAGCCGAATGCGTGAAATCAGACATTCGTCCAAAACTGTGATTAAAGCGTCGGTTTACAATTGCTGGAAGAAAGGGTGATGTTTCTTTTTTCCGGCTGCTGTCGCGCACGTGTTTTGGCCAGGTACTTTTTTAACACGACAAGTCCCGACGCGGGGACAAAATGGCACAGTCGCACAAGTGGCGACATTCCACAATAAGTGTTGAACATATATATACCAGCTCTAGATGAACGTGAAATGTACTCACCCTCTCCATGTCCACGAAGTCGACATCGAGCTTCGTCCCTTCCGCACCACCCATTTTCTCCGTCATATACTGTAAAAAAAGAATAAACATTCATTATAATTTACTTGTCTTCTGTTTACGTGTTCAGTATGCATAACGACAAAATTATTAGACGCATGTGTATATTTGAAATGGATGCGCTTTACGAGAATTTCAAAATTAAGCCCTGCGACGGTCGCGGACTAAATTCCAGTGAGTTTTGTATATATGGCAATGGCATGTATATAGTATTACTTTGTCTGTATATATATACGATTGCAAACGATGACCTGAATTCTTGACGAATTCGTATACATTGTGCATTTTTGTTAATGTGGAATCAAAATTACAATTTCTATATAACATATGATTAATACACGAATTCACAAGAAACTGTTCTTTTAAAATCTCATACATATATATATGATTTCGTTTAATAATGCCATTATTCTGATACGGCAA
>JAPYZR010004858.1:0-20456 GCA_030522945.1 Trichopria nigra
AATTCCAGAAGATTTTTATGATTTTTCTGTGTTTCAGCCGCCATTTTGAGTATTTTAAAATTTTTTTTCAAAACCTCAATCATCAGATTTTCAAGTTTAAGTCTCGAGGTCACGTTTTCTGTACTTTAAACATTAAATTTAAAGTGCATTCCATTTAAAAAATGAAAATGAAAAAATTTTTCATTTTTGAAAACCACGTTTTTTTTCAGAAAATCATGTTTCGTGGTTATTTTTCGAAATTTTTCGAAAAATCTAATAGAAGATTCTGAAAGTTCATCAAATTTTACAACGAATACGCTTATTCATATATTTTTATAATCCATTTTCACATAAAATATGAGCGCTGAAAATTTTAGTGAAAATTTGTCCATTCAGGACTTAATGGGTTAACTTAAGAGCGTTCTTTCGACTTTAAAATTGATACAACGCATTTAATTTTTATAAGTCTGGGATACCTGCATATATATATATATAGACTAATCCATGGAATCTTTAACTTTCGGTTAAAAAAAAAAAAAAAAAAAAAATTTGATACTTATTTTTATATTTTTATACTGAATTTGATACTGTTTTTTTATACTGAACGGCGTAAAAGGGCTCGATATTATCCTTGTAGTAAACTTGTAATTTAGTAACTTGTAAACTTGTAAAATATATTTAATACATTAGATTTAGATGCAACTCGGTACTTGACGGAGTGTTTGAGGTCGCTGATCGCATGAATCACAAGTCGAAATATACATTTTCAAAAAATTGCGTATTTATTTAATTATTTAATGCGGTGAACAAAAATCCTAAAAATTCGCTTGATTTCGATGAATCTGTTTCTACCGTGGGTTATTATATATAGAAAAAATGTTTAGAAATAACAATCATTTTTGCAAGACAATCCCGAACTTTTATAGTATTGATACAAGACAGGCTCAATGTTATTTTCAAAGTTTTCATAAAATCGACGGACATTTGCAGAGGTGTATATAGTGATGCCGAGATTATTTTTCAATAAAATATGAAAGTGATCATGATGACAAATAGATATAATTACAAATCATTTTTTTTTTATAAAAAGTGTTAATTGTTCAACGGTTACGTTTGCGGAATATAAAAGTTATAACCCCTATAGTATTATTGTAAAAGAAGCACACAAAAAAAACACACACACACACATATACATATGTGAGTGATGGCTCAATTTATTCGCTTTTCTATTCGTGATGCATTCGTCATTTGGAATTAACAATTTCTAATATATATATGTATATATATATGTCATACATTTTCCATAAAAATGAAATGAATCTTTCACTTTGTTAAAATGCGAAGTTACATACTTTCGTTTCTCCGTATCCTTTTATCATAGGTAGGGGCACGCACAAGCACACATATGAATGTCAACATTATTATTGTTATTTTGTATACGTATTTCACTATACCCTGGTAAAAAATTGACATGGCCTCGCGAGCGCAATGCTTCTGGAGCCGTCGCCATGGAAAGGCCACGTTAAATTTTCTACCAGGATAACTTTTGCACTGTTCAGAAAACAGATAAATCTCACAGCGTTTTAATAAAATGGTTGTAAACAAATATAAATAATTGTTAAGAAAGTTACACCTGTCGCTTTCAATCTTTATAATTTTGAACGATTATGTTGCAAGCTTATACGTAACACAATACCAACAAATATTAAAAATATTTCAGTAACAATCGGTTTTATTTTCATATATTACTACATAAAAAAAAAAAGTTAAAAGTAAATTTTATGGATTTGTCCATATATTATAATTATATACATTATATCATATTTATTATATTATATCATACAATATAATTACATGGTAGTTACATACTTATTAGTTGTTTAAAGTTCTACGAATATATACTGTGTATTACAAAAGTTATATGAGTGAGTTACTTTTTGTACATTGTATGTGTACATTAATGTTTAACGGAAAAACAGTATAGTTTTACAATTTTTACTCAAAAACCCTTACTATCTTAAAAAAAACTTCATTATCAAAATGAAAATTCAAAAATGAAAAACATTTTATAAAAGCAGTCACCGTGTTTTATCGACGAACCATTATTAGTCACACTTGGCAACGTCGCTGATTTTAGGTTATGATACTCGTCAAGTGTTCTTCCAAGTGGAAACGACATTTCAAAATCTCGCAAAAAATCACGATAACAATAATATGCACCTGACATTTATAATTGAAATTTAATGGTCAATTTTTTGGTATTTTTTGCGTTTGATTTATTATTAATAAAAAAATTCCATGTCTCGACGAACTTCGCTATATTTTTCGTATAAAAGCGAGATGAGTATTAAATTTTGAAAGGGCTTTTATTAGCTGACAGATTTCTCATTCCATACATATACGTATAGAGCTCGAGTTTCGAGTTTTCCAAACATGATTCGTCCGGTTTTTGTAGACTTTCGGGCTCGCTACTCTTTTCCCTTTCCATAAACACTTTTGTGTTTTTCTTTTTACAATTCTCTTCAAAACTGTCCGACTTTATGTTTACATTTTACGAATGCACGATAGCGGCGTATGTAGCGGAAAAGAAAACGTGTACAGCGTTGCCAGACCCTTATTTCTGGTTTCTAATGCCAAATTACAATGTGCGCACGCTGCTTTGACTATAGAAACTCGGAGACATTGATTACTCCTTTATTAAGCTACTTAATTTTGTCTATAGTACACTGAAGTGATTTAAAGAGCTTTATTAACCGACTGACACGTTCGAGTCTTCATCGGAACCTTCCCCTCATCCAGACCGTCATTTTAAAAATATCAATTCATAAATCATCTATTTTGCAAAATTATCTAATTATGTTGCTTGTGTCCTTCTGGGATTCAAATGTTTTGTTTATAATTGTCATTATTCAGACTGATTATTTGGAAGACCAGATGAAAAATCAAAGTATATATATATAAGACCCTGCAGAAATACAACAATGTAAACAATAACAATGCAAGCATTCATTATTCTAATATAAACACCAATAATTAAACGGGACGTGCAATCAAGCGTAAATTGTCCGCCTTGTAATTGCGACGAATCTAATTTTGAAATTTCATCGATATCTATAGGGGATATAAGACTAGGGCAAAGTCACGAACTTTTCGGGGCTGCTGCCTGCGACTGGCAATATGGACGGACCGTGGGAAATATTGAGATATCTTACACTCCATGAAATCTCTTCATTCCGGGAAAGTGCCGCTTCTCAGATTGTAAGTTATTAGTATAATCTTAAGTCTTTGCCGACTTTCGAGACAAGTCACATGTCAAAATTATAGGTCATACCACTTTTTGAATAATGAATAAATATTATAATACAAAAATAAATAATACAAAGAGATATTTTACGATCACGAGAAAAAAAAATGTACATAACAAACTGTTTATTAGTTTATTCATATTTGTTATATATAGATGCATTCCAGAAACAACCACATGCAAACATTAAAACAGCTTCCACTCTTGAATCAGTGACCGCACTTGAGGCGCAGCAGCGTCTAATCACCCTGCATAAGACCAGCTGTATTTGCTTGCCTAAAAAAAAAAAAAGAAAAAAAAAAAAAAAAAACAGTTCTTTCGCATCGGAAATTCAAGTTCATGGATAAAAAATATCTTTCCTGTTATGCATGGTACTGGATTAGCACGCGGGAGGAATGTCAAGAGATGATATCATGAGAGACAAGTGTGTTACGTGGGCGTCGTCGAGTGCGAGCAATTGAGCGTCGAGTAGTTCGAAGGACGGTCGCGTTAAGTCATCGTACGTTTTAATATTTCCTATACGTGTATATAATGCATGATATATTTGCATATTTTAAAAGCCAGCCTTAAGCGCAAACGAGCATGATCCTGGTGAGGCGCCGCCGCGCCGCATTCCAAAGTATTGTTTAAAAAATGTAATAACCCCACTCTTTACACACTCCATCCAACTCTTTAGGAAAGTGATAAACAGTTTCATTAAAGTATCATGAAAATCTGAAAATGACGTTATGGAGATAATAAAATGTGAGCTCACACAACAACAACAACAACAACTTATATACGTGTTTCGATACTTTTTGGACACCCTGTATATATACGTATGTATCATAATTCTAATCGTATAGTTTATTTACCCACGGACTCAATTTTTATCGAAACGAAACGTGTGAGGGTGGCAAATTCTTCGTCTTTTCAAGCTCTACAACTTTTTTTATATGATATTTTGCTAGCTATTTACCGAAATGAGTTAGACGCGAAAAACCCCCCAAAAAAGCCAATTTTTTCCCTTTATGAGGCCATAACTAGCGGAATATTCATCCAAGATAATATGCTCTTAAAAAGGAATTGTTGGGCTTGAAAAAAGTCTTTAAAATGCGCCCTCACTCGTTAATACAGGTTTAAAATGAGCCGAGTTATTGCAAAAACAGTAATTTTTTTCCCAAACTTCAATTGCTCGCCATTCAAATTCTATGCGTCGGATCGAATTTCGGTAAAGGATTTTTTGATTTCAAATTTCACGAAGAATCACCTCCTGAGATATTATCCGCCAGTTCTGGGACACCCTGTATAATAATAATAAACATTTGTAGTCAAACATATGAACCCTTTCATGAAGTATACGTCCAACCTTAATTTCTTTGGTTTTTTGTGATAACTCCCTTTTTATTGTATGACATCAATACTAAATTCGTCACTATGAAGTTCCCAGGATATAAAACTCCTTTTAAATCATGCTTTCAGATTCTAGAAACGATAACCAAAGCTATTGTTGGTAAAAATTGTGATTTACTAAAGGTATGCTTTTTTTGTTTTTAATAACGGAGCTTTTTTATCTAAAATTTTTCGCAAAATATACAATACAATTTTTTTATTTAAAAGTATTATATTTTATTCCGAAATTTTTAATTTTTCTGCTTGAGCGATGCTGCAACAGCTCTCATGAATTTCTTAATTTTTACTTCAGATTTTATTTTAGCGACACCAAAGACACCAGAATATGACAAGAACAGTTTAATAGCGTCCCTGAAAGGATTAAATCGACTATTTCGTGAAACTGCTGAAAATGGGATATTTCTAAGATTTCGAAAACAGCTTCGATACCAATTGGCAATGCATTTTGAATAGTACATGATGAACGTTCGGGAACAAATAATACCTTTTTTGGTGCTTTTCGAAATCTCAAGATTTTTTCCTTTACTGGGGAATACTAGATAATTAATATTCTGTTGTCTAATACTATTTTCCAATTTGCATATTATCTGTTCTTTTTTCTACGAGAATAACGATTTTCAAAATGTTTGCCCTTTACGTATAATGAAGCTTATTATCATAATATTGATAATTTCTTTGTGTTTAATGTAACGCATCATGCTGACAATTATGATTGATTGATGATTGTGCCATTTACCATTGACAACAAACATTCCGTTAAATATCGCATTATATATTATAAGCTGCGACTTTTTATATAATCTGTCAAAATAATGTATCTATTATTTAATGAGCCGGCTGATGCAAGCCCGATTGAACTCTTTCCCTAAAAATACCTAAATAACGATACACAACTCTCTATTATTATATTTATATCAAATATTACCACCGTACAAATCTGCATCGTTAAACACAATTTTCACAACTAAAAGAAACGACAGTATAGAGCAAAATATTTCAATTATGCTGCAGTGCATTTTAGTCGCTATAAAGTTCAAAAAGTTGGAATCCAACGAAATTTACAAACAAAATTTTTTAAAAAATACATTTTATTATTCGATTTCTTTTTCTTTATGCGTAAAGAATGTGAAACTTCAGCACCATTCTTATTGAAATTATTGATGTTTTACTTATGAAAGTGTCAGCTTTTTAACAAATGTGTTTGTGTAATTTAACATTTCTTAAAGTCACCTCTGCTCTGCTCACTTTATACAATTCGAATGAAACACATTTTATTTGAATTCTACTCGACGTATATATACAATACCATTTATCTACTCCATTCAAACCGATCTCGGGTGCGCAGATGCGGGATTACAATTATGTTATTGGGCTAACCAGGAATATACAGTATATACTTACTTTAATTCTTTTAATGGATTCGATTCAATTAAGTGATTGTGTTCCTATGTGTACGCGAATAATCTATCAATTCAGAATATTTCGAGAAATCATTTCTAAGTCCTCGCTTCAAGTTTATTTACGTTTTTGTAAACGCCATATTCGACGCAGCATTTCTATTATAATTGCAAACAGTCAATTTTAGACATAAAACAAATTATCTACAAAAATTAGATCTCATTTAGTTTTATTTAGTTCGTATAATGAAGGTTTATAATAAAAAGATCAAAATATAAAGATAAAATAGATAAATCATATATATATATATATATTTACTAATGACGGTGAATATTTTTTTTTTTTATAAGTTCCTTGCGGACTATGCAAGTACACTGTCATGTAAGGGGTCAACATCGGTTAAATCACTGGCATACCGAATGTTGGAGGATGGCCCCTCATTGCGATGCATTTAAATGCTCCGCAAAGGCCAACTAAACGTAATTCTCTACATAATTAAACTATAAATCCGAGTAAATTTTGAATTTGATGCAGGACTATTTTTACTTTAAATTGTTTCTGAATTTGTTTATTAATACATGGGCCAGGTGTTCAAATATACATTTCGAATGTTACACTAACTGTATGACAATATTATTAACATAAGATAAAAATAACATTAATAAAATAAAAATAACTTTCATAAAATAAAAAAATAGCACTGATCAAATAACAGTAATACTGCAATAAGTAAGATGAGTGGTTCAACTGTTGACAAATCATGTTCGTTAACGCACCGAACGTATAAATCCGTCAATATGCATATTTGTATATATAAATAAATAAATAATTTTATTTCAAGTAAAATTTAAAAAATTGATGAGAAATGTTATGAGTAATACTAAATTCGCGTTAGTAATAATAGAAATATGCATATTGATGAGTTTCTTCGTCGGTGCGTTAACAAACGTGATTTGTCAACAGTGCGATTATATGTAATCTATATGCACTATGTGTAAGTAGGTGTCCAACAACACAGAGCAATATTGCAAGTGGTGATTATTCGCAATTACCGGTATACTGCACGATCAATGCAGTTGAACTATATATACTCATGTTATATATGTATACATAAAATTCCTTTGATAATTGTAACTTGGAATCAATTTTATACCGAAAGATATAATTCGTATATCCGGAATCGAGCGATATCGACAGTGAACAAGTGTAAATGTTATTACAAGCAAAGTAAATATTGATTGATTGAAATTCCCCTATATAGTTATCTAAAATAATTATCAAAACTGTCGGTACTCCGACAAATGATGATTCCTAAAGTGTGAACTGTGACTTATTGAGTTATAAATGAATCAGCCGTTAATAATACGCATCATCCAGCATAGTCGTATTTTTAGTCCGTTTGTGATTCGTTCCTAGCGAGAACTCGAGCTTTTTACAAAAATCCCAATACATAATTCTCAAAAATGTTTCAAATGCAACATTTAATTCGAAAATCCTCCCTTTTTATTCTTTCAGATATAAGGGCAAAATTTTGGTTTTTAATTTCACAAACAAGTAAATCATATTTTTAAGTTTTAAGTTACAATTTACTTTTTTTTCCCTTACATTTGTAAGATCAAAAGGGAGACGTTCATGGTTTCCGAAACATTCCGAAATGTCACGATTGACATTACATTAAAAAGCCCATATTTAATTTTGCATCAAAATTACGCGCAATTTTCAACAAAAAAAAACACCTCATTTATCGTGATACACAAAACATAATTTGAACGTTTGTTTTGAACGGATGAAAATCTCGAAAAGCCAAGAATTCGTGTACGAAAGACTTGTTTGCATTTTCGGAGTTATCTGACGAGCCGAAAATATAAAGGCCACGAGTGACCAAAAACTCTCTAAATTCAAAGATATACAGACGAGACGCTATAACCCGCCTAACCGGCCTGTATTATATTTATGTGTATAAAAATACATAATCTTATAACGAGACTCAGCATCGCGACCGATAGAGCCCGAAGCCAAAATATCTTTTGTTCGCAAGGCGTGAAACCAGTTGAGATCCACGGGTCAAAGCCGCCTGTTGGAATTGTCGACCATATAGGATACTCCGGCTCTCTGACTTTTCCTTTCTTTCATTGAGATTGCTCCATTGTCCACATATATGCATTTCTAACTCCGTGGCAACAGAATTTCCATATTAAAAACCGGCCGTGCCCAATAACCAATAATACAGGGACTTGGGGCGTAACTAATTTGGAGTAGTTCGAAGAATGAAAAAACAAAACAAAAAAAAAAAAGGTTCATTTTCCCTTTTCGAAACACCTGCATCGGCAATACCTGAAGGATTTTTCTTTTCTTTTATTTTATTTCATTTTTTTCTTTTCAAAATTTATCGTCAAAAGCATCAGTTAAACGAAGAAAGGTAAGAGGTTAATTAATGCATCAAAATACCGTCTAACGGAGAATTATCGCCAATGAACCTTTCAAGTGAGATTTACTGCCGAAATGAAAGTGCGAATGGAGAGCCGACAGGCATTGCGAGTCAATACTTCATTAGTATTTTCGATAAAATACTCTTCAAAATCGTCACTGCGAAACGACAATGATATTGAACAATATACAACAACAATATATAATATTGAACAATATTATTGACAATAATAATGATTGTTTTTTTTTTTTTAAATCACCTAACGATACATCGGTTTATCAAATTTTTAATCGACAAAAAAAATTTTTTTTATCTACTTTCTAATTTGTAGGGTTTACAAATTGATCTGTCGATCATTTATCCAAAACTACATTTACTTTTCAGTTTAATTATTCGTTTATTTCAAAATCTTTCATCTATATACTTTTTTCTCCATGCCCCGCCATAATAACCCAACTGTCAAAGTCCAACTTTTCATCCTACCTTCGATTGGATCCACCGACACCGATGCCACCCGGCGAATTTTCCAAAACGGTTTCAGCGCTACTTCTTTTTCGACAAATATTCACAATTCCAAAATTCACTTTATACCAACATCGCGTATCCTTCCTGAACGTTGCTTTCACTTTTCCCGAAACACTGCAATTCGCACACTCTTTATTTGGAAATGCACCGATCGGCAATTTTTACTTGCCCCCACCCCCCTATACGTTATGATTAATATTTTTATGATGGAACGAACGCTGCTCTTTTTTGTTCCCCCGGGGAACAATATGTAGCACCGGGTTCCGGCAAAATTTCACAAGAGCCAATTTTCCCTAAAAATTGCCCATTAGACAGCGCGCCAGTTTTCAGGCACGTAATTGATCGATGTTGTCATGTGACCAATTTTTTTTTGTTTTTTTTTTTTTGCGTGAAATTAACACTCGTTTTAAGGTACCTTCGTACGTAAATATATATATGTATATGTATTTATATATGTTATACGAGGACCAACGACAATAACGTCCGGTACGCGTGATGTGCGCGCAGCGACTGCTTAATAACTTGACGAGACGGCACACTTGGGCGCCGTCGCCGCTTCTCTTTCCCTACCACCGAACCGCACTCTCTCTCTCTCTCTCTCTTGCTCTTTCACTCGCACCACTCCCCCTATATCTGTTCATCTATATCTATCTATCTATATCCACCAATCCGTCTGTCTATCATCCGTCTCCTTTTCACGATTTCATTTTTGTTACACTGTAACAAAATATATATTCTCTCATCACACGTGTGCTAGCTCTACGCATTGTACATGCATACATTATGTACACAGGCATTATTCCCGAATATGTGTCATAATTTAAAGGTCCGTTTTTCACGAATACTGTACCAGTGACGCGCGCGCTTTATTTATACAATATTGAATTCTTTATCGATATATAATGTGTATACCGTTCATCCTTATTCGAGTTGGTTTTTAACTTTGCGTTGACTCACATTTTACTCCGAAATGCCATCGTTCAAATTGAGTTACGAAGCGGTATATAATGACAAACATTGAGTAGTGATAAACCATGTTTCGCAATTCATTTCCGATTATTACTTACATTCTTTAAAAAAAATATATATATAAATATCTGGATGCGTGGTCAGATCGGAATGATTTGAAACTTAATATTAATAAATGTAAAATAATGTCCTTTTCTCGTCGCCCCGAGAAACTAAAATTTTTATACCAGCTTTTTGACAAAGAAATTTCCCCGGCCAATACATAATGCACACCGACCTCGGCGTTAAAATGTGCGATAATTTTATTACAGTTCACGATCGCATCTAATGCATGTCCGTATTCTTTCGAAAGAATGTTAGGATTTATTATAGGAGAACAACCAAAGACTTCGGGAATCCATTATCAGTATAGCGTATATTACGGTTCTATATAACTCATCTTTTATATGATTCACTTATTTGGTATCCGCATACGCAATCTAACTTTGAATGGAAATGGGAGTCTCCAGAATGTCCACTATATGTCCACAGTATGTGACAAACATCACATATGAAATATTTCAATTGCGATATTTCAAGAATGTTCTGAAAATATCTCCAACAAAATGTTTCAAATGTGACATGCTGGAAACATTTAATTTGTATCATTGTATACGTATGATTTGGAGAATCTTTCGGAGATATCACATTGGAGACGTCTCAAAACTGCTCAAATGTAACATTGTCAGAATGTTTCGCAAAAAATGTTGGGGAAATATTCTGGTGATATACTAAGAATATTTCAGCGGTACGTGGAAACACCCCAAGAATATTTATCCGTACAATATTGCAAATGTCGCGCTACAGAATATCAAAAAGGCGGACACGAGACGCTCTGGAAATGTCTCCAGAATGTCTCAATATCTCAAATGAAATGTTCTGGAGACATCACCGAGATGTTAAAATTGACTGAAAGTTAACCTAAATGTAAACAAGCACTCTCAAACGAAGGGAGACTTATATATGTACATTGGCGAATTTAAGACGTAATCATCGTAAGCCGTTATTTTTGCAACGAACAGTGTTACTTTCGGTTTTTCCACATACACCATACGCATGACTTTTAAAAAGAAGCTATATGTCAGAAATGAACCAACAAAAAATAAGGTTCAAAACACAAAGTATAAAGAAAAAATATATTTCAATGAACCACGGTTTAGAAATATCAATTCACCACAGCGCAAATTTATCTTTAGAGCCATCCATTATTGTTTAGCTGCTCCTCTGTCATTAATATATATAGGAAGCATCGAATGTCTAAGAGGGTAAATGTAGCGATGATTACGATGAAGACATAAATCATTCCTCAAAATGCAATAATTTTTTCCTTTACCAACGATACAATTAACAATCAAATTTTTTATCTTAAAAATGTCATGAAATGTATTCCTGACAGATCTGATTTTTAGGTATTCACTGTCCTTCATTAGTCTGTAGGCAGATAACTCTTTTTACTGCGCACTTTAATTGAACCCGGATCATCGGTTATACGCGAGACACATAACTCATGCCTATCTATAATTCATGTACAACACACAATAGGGGCAGTTCTACCAGTAGTATCCCAAGTGTATCAAACTACCTGTTACCATATAGACCGCAGCTGTAGCGCAAAGAGAGTTCTGTCTGTAATGTTACACAAAGATCAAAGAAAGTAGAAAAATTGAATTGGATATCAGATGCAAATCCAATTTTATGTATAATACGTTTCACATAAAAACATTCTTTGATTACTTGTAATTTATAGCCATGACTCAATTTGTAACTTTCCAAAACTTATTTCATTTTGAATTTCCGACTCCATTAAGGATATTGAACTTTTCAACTTGACAATAGGATACAAATGAGTGATGGTGCGTCTATGTATTTGATATCGAAAATTTCATATTTGCAAACGAGAAAAATCTAAATGAGATTGTTCAAATCTTACGATGGTGTTTTTTACGATGGCAAATAAAAATATTTGATGTATTTTTTTTTTTTTTTTTTTTTTTCTATACCTAACTTTTCAGTATTTTCAAAATTAAGACCATTTTATGTTTACGGTATTAATTCGATAAATGCTTAGGCCCTCTTAAAATTTGGAATAATCAAGAAACGTCTATGTTCATCAATTTCTGTGTTCTCGAGAAGACTATTTTCCTTCTTTACATCAAAAACTAAAATTTCAAACGTAATTGTGAGTGACTAATAACTGATTTTACCAAACAACATACTGGAAACGAGGTATTTAGAAGAAAAAAAAGTATATACAGAAAACAAAAGCCATTGAATGATTCAATGAAAAGTTTCACCCAATTTCCACAACGAAATATTAATTTAATTGAATGAACAACAATCGTATTGTTGAAATGAAAAATGTAATTGAGCAAATATTTTTAAGCGAAATATTCCATAGTAGTGAATGCATCTTTGATTGATTTGATGATAGGAATTGATTGTTTCAAATATTCTCTTTAATAAATATAAAGGCACTTTTAATGCCGTTGATCCTTTAAATAAATAAATAAATAAATAAAATGAAATAGTTCTCAGTGTGTAAATGTACATACCGATTCGTATATATATATATATATATTTCCTTAATAATAAGAAGTCCATATAATATATAAATAATATATTTAAATAAATATATAAAATTATAACGAATCAGGAATGATAATTTGTAAAAAATACATTAGAACTCACTCGTGAATAAGTCTGTAAACACTTATTTAATAAAATTGGACGCTTTACAATTTGATTCGAGTGAATTTCAACTTATTCAGCTCTATAAAGAGTATCCATCCGTAACGGCAAAGGGGAAAACTTCATCTACGCTACAAATGAGGATTTCTAAAGCAACGAATCAAATGCAATGAACAACATAAATAATAAAAACAATTGAAACGTGAACATTTTCAAAACTTTGCCATCATACCGCAGGTTGGACCGAAGTATTGAATTACGTGATAATTAATTAGCAATATTAATTAGCAATACGCGAAATAATCCCCCACCCACCTTTTCCGTGAAATTTAAGATTAAATACAATGCCCCTGAAATATATATATATATATAATGTATAATAATGAATGAATTTATAATAATGTATATATATTACATATTTTAGTACATATACTATACATTATTATAATTAAAATATATACAGGGTGGACCATTTTAATCTGTATAACGGGAAATATCTCGAAAAAATGTTTCAGACAAAAGTTGTACGGGGGCGAATGACCTCCACAAAATAACCACTTTATATAAGTAAAATTTTGCGCTCTATATTCAAATCCGGGATAAAAATAGGGATTCCCGTTTAAAAATATCATTTTAACTCCCATATGACCCCGAAAATGATCTTCAAGGTCATATTCACTAGTACCACTGAGTGACCCCCTTCACTCCCTTCCACTTTTGTCTGAAACATTTTTTTATGTCATGCGTCTATTTCGAGATATTTCTCGCATTATAGATTAAACTGGCCCACCCTGTATATATATATATACGGATGAATTATGCTCTGAAACGTGGAAATTTACATATTTTGTGTATTACTATTATATACATTATTAGTAATTATTATTGTACAAATTTCATGTAATAAATGATGCAAAATATTAGATTTTTTAAGGTTATCTCATTCTTTCGTTTTAATCTGGGATATTCCCACTTGTATAATGTTAGAAAACCGATAACCGTATTATTCGGTATATAATAATTCCGAATCAGTTTCCTCAAAAAACTAAAAAAGATACAATTTTTTCAATTTTAGTACCATGATTTTGTTTAGGATTGTGGATATCTCGACTTCTAATTGGTCAATTTAATAAATAAACCGCAATTAGCCTTGGATTCGCCATTTTTTTCCGGTAAATTTTGAGCCGCGTTAATCAATTTTTTTCATACTAAATTGATATATAGTATATATCCCAAATACTAATCAGATTTAAATTGAGCTACATTGCAATTAGGATTCACGCGTATTTTTTTTTTTTTTTTTTTCATTTTTAGGTCCATTATGATGTGACACATAAGACATTCGATGAAAAAGAAAATATATAGTCATTTTCTATTTCGAGTGACCAAATTCAATACTTCTATCCCGAAGTTTGGTTTGGGTCGAAGTAAAAAAAGTATACTTGTTAATCATAACGCTTATTATCAACAGAAAATTTCATTCGCCTTCTATTATATTCCTATTTCACTCATTCTTTCTCAGTCGCCTTCGCCAATTTTCTTTGTTTTCCCTTTTTGTTTGCGTCTATTTGCATCCCTCAAATTGAGTTTTTATTTCTCTTATTATCCACCGTCCTTTAGTCGTCAACCACAACTCATAAACATGCTTTGTTGTTTCACGCTCGATGAATCGCCTTCCATCATTTTCCGACACAATGCATTCAATCTCAATCTCGCGGCTGTTGCATTTCTCGTAACGCGCGTATACCGGGGCATGTATGAACATGTACGCAATCTGTCACAATTTTATATCCCTTTAGAAATTCCGCCGTTATAATAGGTTTTATTTATTTTTTATTTTTTATTTTTATTTTTTTTTTTTGTCAAAGCGCACTTTTGTATAACATAAACAGGGCTCTACTGTGGTATGCGTATATTGGACTACATCTAATGAAGTGCCGCTATTAATTTCACCGTTGCCAGCTTAACATCTATATACGTGAATTTGCAAAAAATTCAAGAGGGAATTTCCACTTGAATGCTTGTATACATAAAAATTTTCACTCTCGCGGAACTTCTGCATTTTTTATTTTTTAACTAATTGATAAATTTAAAAATCTCGAAATAAATTCATGGAGCGTATTATACGTCGGTTTTATGTACATTATATCCACGAAAACTTTTAGCTCGTTTCGCGATTCGATACCCCATGAATTCGACGCAGTTAATCAGTATATACGTCGTTGTTTGGTTAAAACCGGATAAAAATCAACAAATACGTGCAGAGAATTCGGCAACTGTTTGATTGTTGCTTTAACCTCCGGGCAAATTTTAAAACATATAAATTCCATATAAAGTTTTATCAAATTACTGAATATACGAAATTGTGAATCGTCAAATACGAAGTAAAATTTGAGGCTAACAATTTATTGTTACACGGAAAAAAAATATGTATATATATATATACAGAATATTACACATTTTTACACAAAATGGTGGAAAATAGCAAAAATATAGAAGAAAATGTGTCAGTCTCCTTTTTGATGCTTTTGGATTTTCATCAAAAACATGAAATAATAACGGTCACGTTTATTATTCGGCACAAAGGTATTCGTCAAGTGATTGCATAAAGAATGAACAACGAATAAAAACGTAATTAATTCATGACAGTACGTGAACGGAATTAACAAATAAAATAACATTTAATTTAATAATAGGTTCTATATTTCTTTGATTTAAATCGTGCTTGAAGAAAGAAAGTTGATACAACTTGGTATAAATTTTTACGACGTGGTAAGAACGCCAGTTTTGCAGACATATAAAAGGAAGACTCTCTTATAAATACTGAAATAGAATAGTTTTCATTTCTTTTTAATTGCGTTTCATTTTATAATATATGATTATACGCATTTCAGGCTATATCTCATGTTTTTTTAAGATCGAACCGGTACAATTTATACAATCACATTTTGAATCAATTTTTTTTTTTTTTCGTTAAATACTGAAACTTATCACATTATCATCATAATTTTATATTTGTATTATTCCCTGGCCTCTTCTAGTAAGAATCAATTAGCAAATTGAATTTTCCAAGTGGAATAAGGAAAGTAAATACCGTATAGTTTTACGATTATAGAAGACTAGTCAAGTTCATATCTAGTTTCTACCAATATATAGCCTCAAGAGAGCCTCGAGCGCATGTAAAACATAACCTCATCTGCTATGTGTTATCGAAATGTATTAATATTATTATTTTCGATTGCTTACACGAATCTATTGTCTATTCCTATTGTATTTTATAATGTAGATGTATTATACATATAATATTCTGCTCAAGTTGAAAGTTATGTTACCCAATAATTACCACGTATATAGAATTTACATCGCACTTTTTGATACGTGTGACAGGTTAAAACAATATTAGGGTTCAAATGGAGTGGCACCAGGAAATGGCCCGAACTTGTAATCTGACTACAATTATTGTTGGCCTAAAACTTATATAATTGATACGGGCTAATGTTCTTACAGTATTATATGCCCTGGCACTAGCCGAACATTGCATCCCACCAGTATGTCCAGTGTCTGATTATTTTTAGGGAAAACTATCCAGGGCCTTTTTCTTAAACAGATTAAATTTACACTGGGTTAATTTATTTACTAATTTCTAGTCAAATTCAGTCCATGAATTACACGAAGAAAAATGTCCGATTTCAATTTCTGGAAAATGACTATGTAAATTCAATTTTTCTCTCAAATTCAAATTATTAAGCAGACATTTTATTTCAAGCTTGAAAAGTTATAAACACGGAGACATCAAAACTTAAAGATAAACTGACTAGTGGTATATGCTAAATATAATTATCGATTTAAACGCTAAAATTGGATTAATCCAATTAGAAATAGATTAATCGCTCATTCACGTAATTGATGATAAGTATATGTAATACAATAGTACTTTTATCTTACAATCTATATCTATGTAGTGTTTACGTGAATATTTTACGTGACTTTCGATTTGTATATTTAATTGGCGCTCGTGACCGTTGTGCCTTTTCTTAAATGCAACAACATGGAAAAGATGAAATGTACGGTTGATGAAATTTCCATTTCGGTAGTATTGACGAAGTTTTAACAAGATTTAAAATTTAAAAACTTTTTAATGAATTATATTTCTATACTGGAAAGATTATTGCGCCGGAAGAAAATTATAAATAAGCAGAATCATTTATTTAACAAATTTTAATTTGGATCGAATCATTTTTTCATAAAAGTTACGTATAAAATTTTATATATAAAATATGTTATATATAAATGTTATATGTATATATAATAATTATTGTCATTATTATATATAAAATTATGGGAGCAAAAATTTAAGTTCTCATTGAATTTTGACTGCGAAAAATTCGTTCGGAGAATTTTATAAAGAATTTATATTTTGAAAAAATATAAGTGATTTTGCTCAAATTTGTAATGTCTTCTTCAGGAACTGTAAACTACTGAAGTAATTTGTAGTTTTCATTTAAAAAAATTCGTATTTACACAAAAAATGATAAAACGCGGCAACTCGTGATTATAAAGGTAATATGCCATTAAAGTGACGTTAATCTCTTGAAGGAAAGCGTTCCCTTGTATTACGCAAGGAATACATAAATTGAAATATTTCACAATGAAAAACGATTTTCTACAGAATAAGATTGTGACCACGATATTAGAAATCGTGGTAATACGGACAATTGCGGTAATAATTGGTAAATTTACCCTAAAATAAGTACAACTTAACATTTAAAATAATTTACATATCTGAAGTGACAAAAGTTTTTATGTTGCTAAATAATAGTTCGAAATGTTGTGGTCCAATAATGAAAATTATAAAAAATCTTTTGTTATAACAATTTTGTATTATTGCGGTATAAGGAACGAATAAAACAATGAAACTAAGGTGGTCATTATGTGGGTGGGAATATGTACAAAACAGGGGTATATATTTTTTTATGATTTTTGTTGGACTACAAAGCTTAGAACTTTATAGCATCATATATTTTTGTCAAAATAAAAAATATAAATTTCAATTTTATTCAAAAAAAAAAAATAAAGAAAAAAATAATTTTCGTTCCAGCATTGAAAATAAATTACTTACTTTTCTTTTTATGGTTCAAGCGAAATTTATTTGGAGTCAGAAATTTCTTATCGGTCTACGTAACTTCGTCAATTCGTAAAATTATATATTGTTTTACCGACAAATATTAACAAAATTCAGACTTTACTTTTGTCACAATATTCATCCTGCTCATGAATGAAGTTCGTATAATAGAGCATACTGATATTCTGTAAGCATTTATATTTCATTTTTAATCAACTACATTTAAAGTTGACGTGACATTTGAAGCTGTCGAATACGTTATCATGGCAAATTAAAAAATGCTAGCCTCAGAATAAAATAGAAATAATGCTCGTTATTTTTCTCAGAAAGAAAATAGCTGCAATTTTTACACGTCTTTTATTATAGTTTCTTCCAATTGCAGATTCTAAAAGACCATTTTTAAAACGCCAATTCTAAGTATTTACAATCGACCATAATAGGAATCGAACTATAACATTATTTTTAAAAATATAATTATTATGTCGTTGAAAATTGTTAATGGCCCTTTGTTATAAATGCGCACACTTTAACTGATTATTCCTATCAGAAAATAAGTGCAATAATGTAGTCGATCTTCTCTTCTTAAAAAAAAAAGCGCGTTTTATAATGCTGTCAACGGGGCCTTGAATGCGGTACCGACGATGTAAAGCACGCGCGACTAACTTAGTTAGTAAATGACTGCATACAGGGTGATAAACTTATTTTATCTAGGGGCGAGGCGAATCCTATTTACCATCAGCTAGGTATAGTGCAAAGGCACGTTATACCGATTGCATATAGGTATATTGTGACGTTAAAAAGCACCTGTAAAATTCGCACATTTATAAAATACGTCAAGCCTCCGAACATGAGATATAAAAAGTTCGGATCGAGGGAAGCACTAGTGAAATGTATTGTCTTGTAAACACGGATTTTTTGTTGTTTTTTTTTTTTTTTTTTTGTATATATTACAACGGTATAATATCAACTATGCAAATTTACAATATTTTATTGTTTTATCGACAAATGTCAAACAATTCAACCATGAAACTATAATAATACATGATATGCATACTGAATTTGCAGTGAAAATACTTTTTAAAATACATTTTTTATTTCATTATATGTATATATAGTCATTAGCAATGTTGAAAAATCAAAACGTATAGTCTCTAGTGTTGTAATTTCAGACAATATTTTTTTTTTAAGTTGAAACACATTTATGTGCTGATATGCGCAAATTACAAAAAAAAAGAAATAGAATCATTCTTAAAATTAATACATCGAGACAGATTGTAATCTTTCCTTTCCTTAATGGAAAGCGTCGAATGAATGTGGTCAGTTACTACGTGTTCTCATATCACCGTAAATATTTTTTAAAGAAGTTGTAAAAACTTTAATTTGGAAACTGGTTCCAATATAAACCCTTGCATCTTTGTCCCTTGTTAATTTAATATTTTATATAGAAATTAAATTTCTGTACTATATTTATATATTATATTATTATATTCAAATATTTCAAATTTATTACTCGAATTTGTTATATACGCTTTCAATTTTCAATTAAAGTATCCCTAAATCAATATTACAAATGTTTGTTATTATTTCTCTTAAATAACGGACTAAGTGTATTCACTGATATTAATTTATGTTATATATATACCTATATATATAATTGCAGAAAAAAATGTAAATCCTATCACCAGTTGGCGTTTTCCAAGAAATTAATTCCTGCGGAAACTTGATTAACTTTCAGCAATATGTTTTCCGATAATTTTTAATCGATTTCGCGGCTATAAGATATTTTATGAAAATTTATTATATATGAAATAAATTACCAAAAAACTTGGGAATGACAGTTTAACACAGTTTGTCAATGCTTTTTGTAATTATTTTCAATGATAATCGAAAAATTTCGATTTCCTATTTATTTATTCACGATAATACTGAATTTATGAAAGCTCTTTATAGCCGTTATAAACATAAGATTTAAAAAATCGATACGAAAATTCATCCGAGTCACCAAACATTTAGTTACGTTCACTGATATTTTTTAACCATATTCAATTTCCCGTCATTTTAGCAAATATTTTTGTTATTTATTGTAACGATACAAATTAAAAAAAGATATCAAAATATGTAACGAATGCTGTAGAGAAAGTTTTACCAGTCAATAGTCACGATAATTATGGACACTAATTTTGTTCGTTAAAAGTTTTTCAATTTATACATCTATTAATTGCTTCATATCAACTTTGTCAGTAAAGATTTCCAAACCAATAACTTCCGACTTTTACGTAATGGGCATATATCGTGAACGATTTTCTAGAAAATATTTTTTTCCTCTCGATTAATCATTGTGTTTTAATTAGTAGCGATAATTGTAATTATTTATGAATTGCGTACAAATTAATTGCCGGTAGTCATTAGTATGAAAGTGATTAAATGAAATTCACGCGGAGATAAATTTTCTTATAAATTTTACCGTATCAGATGGCATTTTGTGGGCAGACTTTAGTCATGAGAGAAATTTCAATTATATAAACTAGGGGCTTCGCCCCTGCGGCCTCCGGCCGCCAACCCCACCAAGGGGCTCCGCCCCCTGGACCCCCGGCTCGCTTCGCTCGCAAGAT
>JAPYZR010004860.1:0-20201 GCA_030522945.1 Trichopria nigra
GATTTTCTTATCATTAACACGGTTTCGATGCGAGATAAGCCGCTGGACTAAAAGTGAAGCAATTTCTCTCTCTCGCGTCTAATTTACAAAGCTCCTTGTTTGCATTATTGATCGCATTATCTGATGGTTTGGACTGTTGGGTGTGTTGGCAATGTAAATGGCTGCGGTTCCGGTAGATCTTTCTGGATCAAAACGTTAGTCGATCAGCATCCAAAGACATCGAAACTTTAGTACAGTATCCGTGGTAGGTATGTACAAACTTATCGATCCCCTTGAGTGCCTGCAATACATTAAGGAAAAATGCTTAATGCCATGGCAACGCATAATTTAACGAGCGACAGTCAGGTTTCAAACTTTACGAGGGTAAGTGCATGTAGCGTTCTTGAAGTGAGTTGCGCCATCAATATCGTACGAATTATTTAAATTTTTGAATTTATCCTGCTGGTAGTTTATTATACCTTGAATAATGTGCCTTGAAAAATTGCATAAAAATTCTTCTTCTCCGCGGTTATTGCATTAAACCTTATTTTTCGTTCCGTTTTCTATTTAGTCATTTTCGAGTTGCAAAAACATAGTTGAGATTCGAAGAAATTGATGATAACTTAGTTTGTCAGTTCTGATTTAATTTACATACATTTTCTTTAGTTATGTAATTGCATATAAAGGTTAAAAGTGTAATTTAAGATCGATAGAAATATGTTTTTATTAAAGATAAATGAATGTGTATAACAAAGTTATATATAATATCTTCGTTAATATGTAAGTGTAAATACATGATTGAATAACAATTAGTGTATTTCACTACGTTGAATTGAATTATCTGTTAAGATATGAGTTTA
Source organism: Trichopria nigra (assembly GCA_030522945.1). Taxonomy (NCBI): domain Eukaryota; kingdom Metazoa; phylum Arthropoda; class Insecta; order Hymenoptera; family Diapriidae; genus Trichopria; species Trichopria nigra. The sequence goes on from JAPYZR010004860.1 coordinate 840, forward strand.
GGCTGATTCAGGTTGTTTAAAGTACATTTTAAATTCCAGTTTAACCCTATACAATGCAGACAGCTTTGGATTCTTTGACTTGACATGCATTTTACGCAGTAGCGACTTTAAGAATAATACTCTAAATGGACATATATAGTGGAAATTAACATTATTTGATAAGATAGTAAAGGGATAGCGATAAGTACTAAAGGGAGTAATTTATAGTGTGCATTTATGTAGAGAAAGAGAAAATGTAAGAGCGAAGCTTGAAGTGGGATTTTAGGTCATAGCAGAGATATAGTCCAGGATGTAACGTACGAGAAAAAAAAAACTAATAGAAATAAATTGCACTAAATAAGAAGTTTAATACTCTCAGAGTAATACAGCGCTGACAAAAGTCACACACACACACACACACACACACAGAAGAGTTTCTCGCCAATACCTGCATTTTAAACTCTTTGCGTTTATACCAGCTCATACTTTGTTGTACATAAGATATATAAGATCACGGTCTTACATGATTTTATATACAACATTATTATATATGTATATTTATCAGATATGCGCGGTTGCACACGATCAAACTTAACCATACATTGCACCAAATATGTAACAAACTGTATAGTATGTAAGTGATCTTCAAATTCCCGTCTTGATTATACACACTTTCAAAGCAAAATATCGCACACTTAATTTCATAATTTATAATCGAATTATCAAACTATTTTGAGGATCCATTAATTACCCACATACTAACGGATCCCTCAAAGTTATAATGATGTTGACTTTCTATAACACGAGACACCGGAAGGAATCAAGTTATTAGTAATGATAAATATAAAAGTTAACGTTTCAACTTTTGATGCGATAGGTGAGGAAAAAGTGATATCCAAATCACAAGTATGTCGATTTGCATAAATTTAATGTACCAATAAAATTGAATGTATTTGAAAAATAATAATAAACTAAAAAGTACAGTTTACATTTTATGAATGGAAGATAATTGAAACGCGAAAAAAATGCCGATATATAAGTACATTACTCGGATGTAATTTAAAAAAAAACGATTAGCAAAAATATACTGGAAGCCAGATCACTTAAGAAAAAAATAAACTAAACTTTAAGTTATTCATGAAGAATAGTCTTTTAGGTTTTAAATGATTTAAAAAGATGGGTACCTCCAAAGAAGATTCTGTTATTTCGCAACTGCAGCTGAGTGAGGGGCAAAAGCCTGTCTGTTTGCGAGGGATAATACCCCAGGAGCTTACGAAGTACCGGGCGAGATGGACACTAGAAAAACGACCGAGAAAACGCGGATGACGGAGAGGGTTCAGTCCACGTATATATATAGATGCATCAAAGCACAGCGGATTTCATTTTGTCAAAGATACTTTCATTTTACTACACAAAACATATTAACCTAAATACAGGCAGATCTTAGTTTTCCAAGGTTAATATACAAGTGTAGACCAAATATTAATAAAAGATAAGCATGAATAATCAGATGTTTTTAAATGACCAATTTTTTATCAACATATTTTGAAATAATAATTTTATTTGTAAACAGAAATGACACATTGTTTTTACTGAAAATGTATTTAGAAAATACAGATGAATAATTCGTTCGTGAGGTCTTCGCTATGCATTCATTAATTCAGGATGTAAACAACCTATTTTACTTTTTCATAAAATATTATAGAAATTACAATTTATTTCAAGAAAGTAGTATTTATTATAAAAGGTAAAAGGTAATGCACGGAAATAGCAGATGTTTCGTATGTGGTAATTCCGCATGCAAAACATTCTATTATTCTCAACAATACTTATAATAATTCATCTTTCATATTTCAAAACTTTGTCTGATGTGGTTTTCAGGAAACCTGCAAATTGGTACTCGATCACAGCCGGAAATAATTAACAAACTTTGGCGTTTATTCTGTTTAAACAAAATCAGTAAATTGACCGTAATTCTGTGAATTCCTAGGAGAGCGGCGCAAGCAAACTTTAAATCCGCATGTTTAGCCAAGCCATCGAAATCCGCTGGGACGTACGTCAAAGCTTGCAAAGTGATCGTTTAGTACGGACAATGATGTTTACAAAATTCGTCAAAACTCGATTAAATATGGTGCAATTGAATTATATGTCATTTTTCATTTTTATTGAATTTTTCGTATCTAAATAACTTAAAAATTTCTAAATATATTTATAAACAATATTATACGTATAATATGTTGATATTTATAATTATCAAGTGAGTGCTAATATTTAAAGGACATAAAACGAATAAGTGCTATTAGTGATGAAAGAAAAATCTTAATCACGACAAACTCGTTCATTTTTCAATTTCTAAATTGTATTCCTAAATTGTAGTATGTATGTTTGTAGGATCCTATGCGTATAAAATTAATGAAACTCAATGCAACAATTTCTTAGGAGAGTTTCATAACCTCGTAACATAATGCTTCTTGTTTCATTAACTATTTGGCTTTCGCCAAGTGCTGAGCTACTGTATGGCATTTTCTTGCGGTGGCTACGTTATACGATGCAACTCCATCAACATGTCACATAATACGCTTTTTATTCTTACACTGAAAGTTTCAGAACTATCCTGAATGGCAAAGAATGAGGACTTATTTAAGTTTAATCAAACTTTAAATGTTTTGTAAATTTAAATTTCGAAAGCAAGCATTATGTAAATGATGATAAAGTTCTATTCCGTATACGATACATTATGAAGGCATAATAACATTCGTAATGTTATGACCTTATTTTATTGCATGTATTCTATTTACTGTTAATCAATTCGCCGCTCATAATTGAATTTAAAATTAATGCCTAAGGTATGTTCATAAATGTGCACGGGTGTAGTGATATATTAATCGTATAATAAACGCTTATATTGGTGAATAATTTTATTCCACATTTGTTTATTAAAATTACGACTCTTTTTATTTTATTTTTATTTGTATTATTTATAAAGTATTATTAATAAAACATTGTTTATAAATTTTATTTACGATACTCCATGTCCATTTACTTCCTCTTCAATTTGCACATCTCCTAATATTTCTTTCTACATTTTTATCATTTGAAATATTTCAATCAGATGTGCCACGTACACTATACATTTTTCATTTGTCAGTCCTCTAATACATATATCCCCTGTTTCCATTACCACTTCTCCATCAAACAAGCATTTAAAATCTATTTCGTTACTTTTTTTTTACTATCTGTATGTCAGATTACCGTCGAGACCCCAAACTCCCGCATACCTTCCACCTGACCTCGTTTTCTCTGACTCCGTCCGGAGTACATGAACATTTTTTTCATTTGTTGCACGAGAATGGTTAATGAGCAAGAAAAATAAACTATACATTCCTATATTGAATCAATGTTTTGATATTAATACTTGCACATCACCTTCTTATTATTTAATATGCTCCCGTCAACTTTCACCTTTTTATTCACAAGTCTAAAACCCACGTGGTTCTCATCATATATAGCAGGTGGAAATTAACATCATTAACCAACTTGACTAGATTTGATTACGACTATTAATTTATTTGAAGCGACTAGTTTTTTGATTGATGGTGTCGTCTAGTAGACACCAAATTAATAGAGAAATTCGATAAGCAATAGAAAAATCATGCGCATATTGCTAAAAAATTCAAAAAATGCCCTCCGCATGCTCATTTACGCATTAGGCACAAAGCCGTAATCGGTACCATTCCATTTACTTCAATGAAATAAAATGTTTTCGTGGGTTTGTTACGAAAATAAAAGTAAATACAATTTCGATCCAAATAGTATAGACTTAGGTTCAGCTTCTGCTTTTGAAGATAGACTAGGTGAAGTCTCTACCAATTATGGCACCAGCAATCAAAAGACTAGTCGTTTCAAAAAACTAATGGTCGCAATCAACTTTAGTCGAGTTGGTTAATGTCAACTTCCATATGATGCTATATATATGTGCTGAGAACCACGCGAGTCTTAGACTTGTGACTATTTGCAATGTTCAGAAGGGAAAGAAGATAAAAGAGAAACAATACATTGTGAAGAAATTGAGTGAATGAAGGAGAATTAGGAATAAAAGGTTAAAGTTGATGGGAGCATATCTCTAATCTAACGGATCCGAATAAATCAGTTATATGTTATCATTATTACCATTAAAGAGGTACAATTTTTGTAAACGGATATATATATGACAAAATCGTCGTGTGTTTCACGTTCAAAAACTTAATACGTATTAATCAATAATACCGCAGCAAATGGCCCGATCTTGCTCTTTATGCACAATGCCTAACCAAAAATCAGGTTATGAAGTAATATAATAATTGGGAGAAATTTTTTTTCAAATGTACTGTACTCTTCGTAGATAATTAAGAAGAGTTAGATATATGATCAATGGAGTGAACATATTCTAATCACATTCGTGAAAAAATCACATAAATAACACTTTTAATTGAAGCAATTCGAATTCTTAATGTAATTTAATATAATTACTTCCCGCGGTCGGCACCAGTGAGTTTCTTTAATATTATAACGCAGAAATGCCGCACATTAAATTTTTACTGCGCTTACATCACCGTAGTAATGATCTACGTGGCATAATTTCTCACAGTTTCAGCATTGTTCGTGAATACGAAGGTTGTGAATAACGTTAATAATATGTAATAAACTTTGACGACATATGTTCAAAAACAATAAGAATTTTACGCTTTTCTCATTTATTTTCACTCACGTATATAGATTTTGTTTTCACAAGATGCAACGACAAATGACGCCTTATAAAGTGAAATATATGGTTTACTATGTTATGCCTTATAAAAACACATGCATACGTACTTTTCCTTATTATTTGATGAAAAAAGTTAGGGGTCTTTAAATTTGTTATTATCATGACTTTTTATCCGATTATTCAATTATCGAATGAGAATTTTATTTTTTTATTTTGTTTTCATTATTATTATTTTTTTTTAATATATTATGGCCTATTGCATTGCTTATCCTCTTCATAAATAAAATTCCACGTTCAATGATGAAAACTAATTTACATTGACATATATAAGAATAAATGAAAGAATAATTCTACAATAATAATTTAATGAAATGTATAACTTTGTTCGAAAGTAATAAACTTCGCTCATAAGATTAAAACCATCTTTGTATTATCATATTGACAACAGACTTTCGTTTCTTTCATGCAGACGCGTTCGCTGTAAAATTTATTCACCTCTACTGGGTGCATTTCAGTCCCTGCATAGTTTTAACATCAAGACTTCAACATATTGGACTTTATTAAAAGATGAACTTTGCATTGCTCGATTATTAACTAAAGTTTTGCAGTCTCTATAGGGATTCAAACTTGGCGTTAAGTATATATACCATCAGTTTTCTCACCAAAGAACGTGGAACTTATTTAAATTATGTTAAATGCCTACATTAAACACGTGACGTTTAGTGTCTACGTTTAATTTTTATAATGATGTAATAAAAGAAATGTAACAATAAACGATAAATATATGATATCTAAGGTTTTTAAATATTCTCGAAAAAATATGAATGAATTGTTAATATAATGTGTGGTAATTCATTTATAAACCTTCATCAATGATCAGGTGCAGTATCGCAAAGCGACGAATCAAGTGGAGAAAAAGTGAACATCATAACCGTAAATAAAAAAATAAATAAATATTAGTTTGGCAAATGCAAATAGATACAGTTACAGACTTTTGCATACTTTTTCAGCTATATAGTAAATAAATAAACGGTTGATTTCACAAATAAATGCTCTTTTAACAGCAGTGGTCACTCCGATTAAATTCCAAAAAGCATACTGCCGCTTGAACTTCTCATGCACGATCAAATGTCCTTTGATTTGCGAACTGGTTATAAATTCCAAACATTTTCCTGTGCAATTAGCGCGTATAAATAATCAGGAATGTACATTTGGATCGTTTTATCTAGTTTATATTCGGTTACAATTTTAGAAAAGGTATAAAAAAAAATGTTAAAAAATATTACCATGGCACCGTGTTAAAGCGCGGTTTCCATTACATGCTGATGCGTATTCAAAACTTTATAGCATGCAGTGTAGCATGCCGGACGGAACGTTTAATTTTTTAAATATGATCTTTATACAGATGTGAACCAATATTGATGATTTTGTTAAATTTTCCTCGTATAACTTTTTAAGTTTCACAGGTACGAAATCCTAATAAATTTATTCGCCTATAATCATTTCCATGAATAATGCACTGGAATTGTAAGAAATAAAGTATAAGATAAATTTTACTATAACTCCGAAACAGTAAGGAAGTCAATTTCCTTTTCAATGTCTTCTCTGCGCGTTTCCAATCTCACTGCTTCCAGTCGTTGAGCCCGGCGTAAATCTCCGAATTCAAATATTGCCACAGTTTGAAACAACTTGGTCGGAAAAATCACGCATAAAGCCCTTTCATTCCAACCTGATTAAAAGATTCGCCTCGTTTAATAACTTCAAATAATATACGGAGACAAGGCAGCTTATTAAACCCGTAATATGCGCATGTACTTATACGTTAAAGAATTTATTCGCCAAGGTCCTGTTGTTTTGGATACAAGTTGAAGATTCGTAAGAGATGCCATTTTTTATCGAAAAATACTATTTTTACTCGCTACTCGTTTTATATTCTGCAAAAATGAATAAAGTAGAATGAGATCGTATACTGAAACTATACGTATACTGTTTCTTGATCAATAATTCAGTATTATTCATTATGTGAAACAGGTTTATACAAATGTCAAGTAAGAATTTAAGCGATAATAATTCATGTTATTAACAGCCCAAATTATATATTCGTTAAAATGATAATCTTGGTAAGATCTTAGTGCAATTGACGGAAACTTCTCGTACATGTATGTAATGCGCTATCCTTGTGTCTTTCAATATTATTACTGAACTAAGCAAGTCTTCAAGATTTATTCTAACCGTTGAATCAAGTTTATAGCGTATATATTGTCGTACGCCACTCGCGTCGTCGTTTCATTACTTACTCTTAACGAGTAACAAGATGAACTTTCCGCATAAAGACGATGGCTTGCGGCTTTTCACCACCTCCGTCTGTTCCCTTTACTACACCCACGCGCTCCCACAGCCTCACTTCGTCTCCATCTCACTTTCTCCTATTCTCAACAAATATCATCATTTTACGCTGACATGATTTTCTCTCTATCTTTCGTTGCCCTTCGGTAATTTTTACGAGTCCAATTCCGGAAAATACGACTGCTTCTGCTACCTACTGCGGCTTATTTTATAAAGGCTCTGATTAATATGGTGATGTATAAATACAGTAGCGATAAAGTACTTTTTGTTTTACTTTATGTGTTCTCTTTTCCGCACTTTTCTTCGAGCTTTTAATTATAAATTTCATTCTGCAATTTTATAGAGACTCCAAGGCATATTTCAAGTGTAAATCGAGTTAAAGTTTTTTTTTTTTTAAATAAAAAAAAATAATTTCACGATAAAATTGTTGAAAACAAAATAATAAAGAAATTAATTCATCGTGTCCCTGGTAGAAATCTGTCTAGTTTTCTGTTACACTGCCCATTTATCATATACCTTTAACATGGGAAAAAAGCAAACTGGATAGAAACTAGCCAAAAACTGGACTCATTTTCTACTAGGGTGCAAATTAATTAAATAACCAAATAAGCGGTGACTTTTAGATTAATAGCTAGTAAAGAAAGATAGGTTCGTGAATATTTATTATACCTCGGGGAATTTATATGCATAAGCAAAATAATCAAGAATAAAGTGATCGATGCCGCTCGCCGTTTTACATTAATTTTCGTTTAATTGTATCATGAATCAAATTTCATAGATGCTCGCGAGAGGGAATATAAAATGTCTAACAGCATACGTACAAGCGAGAAAATCCTTGGACCACATTTTCCACCCGCAAAACACGAGATGCGAAAAATTCGTACATGCGGGTCATCATTATAACGTAGTAAAACGCGGAAATAATAATAAATGATCTTTTAAAACCTTTAATCGCATTATTGCTTGATATTAAAAAGCAGGTATTCCCTTTTTCTCGGTGTCGAGTTTACAAATCCCCCGCCTCCACGATCGATCTCGGGAGGTTTTGCGCTCACTTAAGCAAAATAATTGCTTTATTCCCGCCACGGGCCGGATATGCGTTTTAATTTCAGCTTATGCCATACATATATTCAGCGGCCGCTTTGAAGATTCATGCGAAACTATACATATAGTTATTAATTCAACCGGGCATAGTTTGCCGTTGATATAGGAAATCCTATTTCGATCTTTAAACCGTTATCTCGTTGCATTTTATTCAAAACCGAGAGATCATTTTATTCGAATCATATATCCGACTAGTTGACGAATAGAGAAATTATATTCGACATCGAAATACGACAAAATGCAAAGGTTATGCATTTTTAACGCGCTTTAATTTCATTCCCAGAACGAATGCTTTCTTTGCCTGGAGTCCTGCCAAATTTCTTTGCTTAAATGCAGGCGGCGGTTTTCTTCGGCGATGTAAAACGCTTCAGTTCCGTTGACTTGAGACCGCTTCCAGAATTTTTCGTATTTTACAAAATGATAAGGAAACAACTTTCTGAATTGGACGACAAACTGATGTTGATAAACCACCTATATTAAAAATGCTTGTGTCTATCCAGATACGTTATGAACATCCATATATGCGTGAATCAAATCTCGCATAATTGATGCATTGTTATCATTAAAAATGTACACAATCAACGATTAATGCTCGAGTTTAAATATTTCTTTGTTTGCTTTATTAGAAGCTTTATAGCTGGTAATATAAAGTCAATATAACAACATTGTTAATTTTTTTCGATTTTACATTCTCGCTAATTTAATATAATTTCCAATCATTTTTACGACGTGTCTAGCACGCACGGTGAGCGATATATTCAATTTGGGCACATATAGACATCGAGATATTCAGTTTTTGGAATTTCCATGGGCAAACGACTTATTGATCGATTTTTAAATTTAAGATCCCATTTTCTTCGTGTAATCAGTGGCTGTAGAATGCAGGGTAGAAGGTGGCGTAAAGCAGATAAAAATGTAAATTTCTGCAGTGTATTCAAATCAACCAGAAAAAATGTCAATCGCTCCTGGCTTCATGACTTCATCTATGCTGAAAACCTTGCTTCTTTGTTTCTGCAATGACATCGTTAAAAATTAACTTTACAAATCTTTTTTTTTTTTTTTTTTAGTCCAACAAGATTATATTAATTCTTATATTGTTAAATAGATAAAAATTGTCATTTTAAGAATGCGTATTAATAAGGAACATCCTTAAAGATATTTTTAAAAATGTCCATTATTATGGACCTTATTCGGCCTTTATTTAAAGGCCTTATTCGTAATATATCAAATTATTATCTATAAACTCGGATTACGTAATTTACAAAGCTTTGCATTTGATATACAATGGTATTGTGTGCCAAGATTGTAAAGTTACCCAAAATCCTCTGAGTTTGCAAATGCCACTTGATATTCTGAATGCCTCTGCTCGTAAGGTACACTACAAACATTATGGATTGTACATATATATATATATATATATATATATTTAGTAGTAGTAGTAGTATTAATAGTAGTAGTACTAGTAGAAGAAGTGTAGTAGAATAATAAATAATTTATAAAATACATCAATATTATACTCCCCGAGAATTAATTAATCATTATTTTTGTGTTTTCATAAAAAATGATTATTACACATGTTTATTATTTGCACTTTATCATTGTAGGAAGTCATTTTATTATGCCATTCAAAATAATGAAGATAACAAACATTATTGATTATAAAATTGACACACAAATAATTGTTGGATAATCAACGGCTCCTCTATGTTGTACACATTAATCTTAAGGTTTTAAAATATTTTTAATTATTCACTTCCCGGGAAAAAATGGATTAGATATAATTATATCTGAATCATGTATGATTATATATGGATCATATATGGTTATATCTGAATCCATTTCTTCCCGGGTTATTAACCATTATTTGAAAGAAATGCGTAAGATATTACTTTTTATAAAAACTGCGTAATTAAAATGGAACACTACTGGCAATATTAAACTACTTTAAAAAGAATACATATGTTTCTTTCATTTAGGAAAAATAAAATAGGGCAAACTAAAAGATATATAAAAACCAGAATTAAAGAACATAAAAATGCATGGAAATGTGATAAAGGTCTGCACTAACGGCACGTATGTTATTAACTTAACAGGGCATACTTTTGATTTTGAAAATTACAAAATTCTAGACAAAGAATTATTAGAGTAATTATGAGAGACGCAATATTAAAGAAATGATTTATATTCTAAAGTAAAAGAATGCAATAAATTTCAGATTAGATACAGAAAACTGAAATGGCTTTTATAAGGATTATACATAGCGACAACCGTAAAATTTATAACATGCATGTAAACATATGAATTAATGTATATTCACAAGCAAAACTGACAACACTATATTGCTCAAATATTTCTAAGTACAAAGAACCGCATGACAGTCTCATACAAGAAGCCTGCATTATATTTTTTCTACCAATATAGTTATATACACTAATAATTAATAACTTAATTTTCGTATATCTACAAAAAACAATAGTATAAGGAAAAAATGTATTGCCAATTTTTGTACCGTTATCTTTAATTGTTATTCATTAAAAAAGTTCTTTCCTATTATCAAAATTCAACTGAAATTTTAATAATTTGCTTTAATTCTGTTGTATAATACATACTTATATATCATATTAATACATTACTTCGTCTGTTGCAATAGTTTATGATTCTTTGTTTATATTAACAAAAATTTTTATTTTTTACTTCGCCTGACCGTAGGCCTCAGGGGCTAAGCCTCTAGTTTTTAATTGACTCCTATTAATTTATAATTAATAATCGACTATTCAATCTCATTTAAAGTGTTTATCAGCCTTTCTGAATGATGTGTGAGGGGGTGTGCATGTGTTTACGTGGACAAGAGTAACAGATTCGTACCTCAAAAGAATTAACATATATGATAAAATATAATTAAGTATTGTAAATTTATGTATAGTCGCTAATGATCTAAGGTGTTGATGCGACTTTAAATAAATAAAAAAAAAAAAAAAAAAAATAAAAAATAAAAAAAAAAGAGTAACAGATGTGTAAAATCGTATATTCATATTAAGTAAATAATTGCATTCATAGTACTTCAGAATGATCAATAAACAGAGCGAAATTGTATGCTTATTATTTATCTACAGAAAATAAATGACTTCTCTGTTTTCGAATCGACTCATCTTTCATTTTAGAAATCTGACTAAGGAGCTTTCATTCTTCATGCATTTTGACGCAGCATCCATTGATTTCGATTCCAGATTTCACTCCTGAATTCCCTCAGTACTTTTTGAATAACGAAACGTCGATATTTTCTTGAAGATTGGATTCAAAAGAGACCGCCGGAATCGAGATAGTTCCCTTCTGCTAGTTTCTACTAAACCACATGAAAGGTCTAATGGAATATCAGAAACAATTGCACATTATAGAGCTACTTTCCATTCATCCGTTTTGACGAATGAGAACATTTTGATGGGTACTGATCTAAAAGAGCCAACAATTTTTAAGCTTATTATGTCATTATATATGACGCTTTATCGATTTGTATTTAGATGTCGTTCTTCTGCATGTTTCTTTCCTTTCTCGAGTTCGAAGATTGTTAGTATAAATAAATATTTTCCGCAGTTAAACGCAGAATAATGTAGCACTTCAATCACATGTAAACCAAATACTGACAATCAAGCGAGAGCGTGTTTTAAATCTGTTTTTCCTGTTGAGTATAAATCTATGGCGACACTTCGCTGTCGTTCACATCTGTTGCACTCTGCTATTATTTAATGGCATTTTACAACCTGCCGTTCTATGCAAAACAAGTTCTGAAAAGTAACGAATAAAATAGGATTAAACTGCAATCCCGTATATTTTTTAGAGAGATGAAGTGATAAATCCAATATCAAAACGTTTTACACAATAATATTCATATGCTTACGTGGTACATTAGTTTTGAAATTCAGTTTTTTATGTAAATTATATGACATATATCATTTTTCATAAGTGCATTCTTAATTAATGGAATTGAATCAATAAATGGGCATAAATTTGTTAAAAAATGATAACATATACATAATTATATTCACGCATTGTTCACCGCAGTAATTGTTTATGGTGTAAAGGTCAATAAACTAGCTGTTTCTTGCAGTTCCAAAACTCTTGAAAGTTCTCCATCTCCGAACGTCTACCCTAATCAACTTGAAACTTCTAAATGGTTGCGCCATTGCTTTCTCCGTCAGAGCCAAATATGCATTAAGGATTCTTCAGATCTCGTATTCTATACTCAGCGCAAATACGTGGATGTATGCAAAGATTCAACACGTATAATGTCTTAAGTAATTTGTTGAAAATTAAACTGATCGATGAAGAATTTCGTAATCAGTGTATATTTCTCGTTATTGTACCCTGTTTCTTGAAATATTATATTATATTGTTGTTTGAACAGCGTAACTTTAATTCGATTAGTTTGCCGGTAAATGAGTTCTGCTGTTTTTTTTTATTCTTTGTGTTTGATTGTATTATTTCAATCATGACAATAGATAATATCACATATCTTTTTCATATTTAGAGAATTCGTTATTATTTGTAGACTGAACAAAAAATTTGTTATTTTCAAGTAAATCTATTTACTTGAATTAAGAAAAGATTTTCTTAAATTAAGTAAGATTTACTAAAAAGAAGGAAACATTTTCTTAATTCAAGTAAATATTTATTACTTGCTACTATTCAAGTGAATATTTTCTTGAAAATAACAATTTTTGTTCAGTGTACCTTTTCAAACAACGAAAATAGATTTAATACATTATGTACGATTTTTAATAATTCAGATTTTACGTATAAACAATATATGCAATAATACAAAAAAAAAAAAAAACAAAAAAAATGCAAAGCCTTCGGAGATCGCGCATTGAAAATAGTACAAAAATGAACATTATCGACGTAATCAAATATTCTGTATACAATTTCTCAACTCCATTACTGAACAGTTATACCGATCTGAAGTTACAAAGTTACAGCTTGAATGCGTGGTATCGGCATTTGGTATTCATAGAACACCAATGGATTTCAATTGATTGAAATTGGAGCACTTGAACGGAATTTAACGTTTGAAACTTATTACAAGTCACAATTAAGAAGTAAAATACAGGATTCCTCATAATAAAACATAATAAAATTGTAGTTGTGATTGTGGAAATATTTTTAAAATCTTTATAAAATTCTCGAATATTTAATTTAATGCTATGCTTTTATGGCGATTGTCAAGAAGTATATGTTATTAAATAACCAAATAAAAATTTAATGTATATTTTTATATACCAAGTCTACATTTCGTGATGTAACCTATGCATCCTTCATTCCATTTACGTGATCTGCATTTGGTACTATAAAAAGTTGATATCTTTTCAATTAAGAATAACATTATTTGAGCCAATTTTTTACTTCAATATCGAGTATTATTTCATTGTTTCTCTTATTGGAGAGTTCCATGATAAACATACGCTACAGTCACACTCGTCTAATTTAGACAACTCAAAACTCAGTTTGTGGTCTGCAGTTGCTTGTTTTTTTAATAAATCTTAAGAAATTTATTCAATGTAATATTCGAAATTTGAATAGCCTGAATGTTTTATTCTATATATATATATATATATATATATATATATATATATATGTATAAAAGTAAATCATGTTGAGGAGGAAAGTCATTTCAATAACAATGTTGCATAGTGTTTGAAATATGGAAGGTCAAAATTTGCGTCATATTTTATCCACGACGTAATATAATTTTTCTTATTCGAGTTCTGTACTTTTCGTATGAATTTTAAATCTGTCAGTTCAGTAGGTTATGCTATAGCTGAATGACCAAAGTTGAACTTATTAATCATTAAGTGCATTGCTCATGAACAGCATTAGGCCGAAATCAATTTCATCAGACCTTGAACAATTTACTGTAAAAATTTTCTGAAAATAAACGAAGAAAAATGAATTATGCATACTATAATTTATTAAGACTTTAATTTGTACTATATTTTCAAACTTAAACTAATATATTATACAGAGAACGACGATGTATTTTTGGCATGTATTCAACTTTCGTTTCGTGAATAGTAATATAGATAATTTATCCATTATTAGGTTAGAACACGTAGTTGGGCTTCAACTTACATACATCTACACAACGATTAAAGGACTATTTTTTCTGTTTTATTTTTTTACTAATATGTAACAAAATGTTTTCTACCATACCATCTACATATTGATTCGTATAAAACACATCGCATGTAGAAGTTTCAATAAACCTTTAGAATTAGAAATGACTAAACTTGCTGGTTTCAGTGCGAATATACTCGAAACTATATTTTCGAGTGAACAGATCCATCACTCATCAGAAGCTTTTGTTGGAGCATTTTTAAAGAAATAACAATGGAATTAAAAAAAGGTAGCATGATCCATCGGCAAACGTGACTGATGAACCGGATCGCGGCCAAGCAGCACTTTGTTCATGAGTATTCGCATTTGCGGCAAAAGCGGACTTTCTTATAAACGACCTTCCCATGAATGTCAGTCGTGTATCACATTTGACCGCCGCGAAGGGCCGAATGCAGAATATGAATAATTACGTATTGATTGATTATGGCTAATAACATACGAGAGGAACTTCGAAAATCTATATTCACATAGTTAAATGTAATAAAATATTTCACCTCTTACGAATGGCCATGAACCTTGACGTGCAACGAGTGATTGTGAACGTTGTTCCATTCTGAGATACTTCATATATATATATGTATATATGCATGTAAAGGTACATTTGTACTATGGGCGGAAGACATTACATATATAATGAATTAAATATATTGAACTGAAAAATGTTACAAATATTTTATAAAATCAAGCATTGGTGGCAATTTTTATGCTCTAGAAGTAAAAATTATTCCATGAAAATTCTTACGACTTATTTAGTAATTTTAACAATTTCTCATTGACATTTACATGTTTCTTTTACTCTTATTTTACATATTTGGGAATATCAACTCATGACTTTTGAACCAAATGATCTACTGTTTGGTTTGGCATAAATAGCTGACAGTTGTATAGAGCCAGAACTCGATTGTACATGTATTCTGAAAAATTCGCACATTTCGATGTGCCATAAAACTCTGCCATGCGTAGTATTGCTCAGCTGTCCTAGTTGAGTAGCATGAAATTGACGTTTGGGGAATTGTAACTTTCGATTTTTCGTTCGGAGATTTTAATTCGGACTCCCTCACTTTAAACTTTTAAATTCCGTCTCCTGTCAAACGGGCGACCAAACTCTGCAATAAATATCGAGATAAACTTTTTGGCACAGTAAGATTACTCCATTTTAAAGTGCTTCTCTCATGAAAAAATGACATTATTATCTAACTATATATTCAAAAAATGTAGTTTACGCCTTAAAATAGTTATAAGTTTAAAAGAAATATTCGCGAATGGAAGATAACTGCATCAACCACACTTGTTAGTGATTTTTTTTTTATATAGTATCAGACATTTTTATTAATTTCCAACAATTTTTTTCACATTTTCAGTTTTCGTGATCTTAATTTTATTAATTGTTTAAGCAACATTATACGATACTTTTTAAATTATTGTATATATATGTGGGACAATTCTACGATGGTCGCATATCATTTTGATGTTGGAAATTTACCAGTATTTTTTGTAAATTTTCATTAATTCCTAGTAAATCTTGTAAATTTTTATTTATTGAATATAGACATTTAAAAGTCTTTTGAATGTCATTTTTTAAAAGTCATAACATAATTTCGGATAATTTTAGGCAATTTTATTCATGGTTGTCCAAAGAAAAATGTATTACGTTTATAATGAAATGCGGCAATATTTTTCAAAATTCCCGATGTTTTTTTACAAAATACTAACACTTCCTTCGATGTCTCTTGGCATGCATTGTTATGCAGTTATTCTATCTTGTCCTTGACAAGCAAACACGTGGCGCCATCTGATTGCCGAGCTTCAGATAGAAAATGCCTCCGTACTCGGAGAAATTATAAGAACTTTTAAAGCACTTCGTTTAGGCGGGAGGGGAAAGAAAAGTTTATATAAATAATAAATGTCACAAACAAATACTACAAACATAGATTGGGCAAAAACATGTATACAATNATAATTTTATGAGTTTTATTCGAATTTTGACGCAACTACTTTTGACAAATCCTTATAAAATGTCATAGATTTATCCTTGCGTAAACAATCATTGAAACAGAATGCAAGTTGCGTTGAAACTTTCATAACAAGTCTGCATATTCCCGATTAATTATCTTCTGTTTATACGCCGAGTGCAAATGTCGCAACCCGATATGACCACCCGTAATCGGGTACATTTAAGTTAAACAAACGAGTTTACAACTACGTCCAGCGCCGACTAATTGGCGTATCATTCGCATCGATGGCCCTGTTTCCGTTCGATTCATCGCTTCATCGTTCCGTCTCGTATGCGATATAGAGTCGTGTCACCTATTGTCCCGTTTATTCCATTATGATTTTTCCCTCTTTCCTTGTGAGTCATGTTGGCGCAAAGCGTCGAAAGCGAATACAAGTTCGCAACGACGACTCGCATGGCCAAACCAATCTTTTGTCATGAGCGAATAACATCGAGAAGTTGATATAGACTTGCAAATGTGATAACTTCCCTTACGAGAACGACCGAAGGCCATCTACGAATCCCGGGTGTATAGTGGGACGTGACCTTGTTCAACGTCGAAGATGCCGAGTTGGACACCGCAGTTTCGCCGTTACAGAACTGCATATAAAACATCTGGTTATTTTAGATCAACACGCCGCATATATAAACATCTTGTTAATTCTATATTTGTACAATACAAATGTACGTCTAGAAGGGTTACGACTATATCGGCCATTATTGATGGGAAGTACGTAGAATAGAAATGCATTCGAAGCAACACGTTCATTTTGTTGCAACTTTAAAAGAATTGCTTCTCTTTCAGTTTTCTCGCTTACAAATAAATGATACAACATTTTTTTTGTAATTGCCTAAAAAGTATGCAAAAGTTACAAATAAACTGAATAACAGAAAATTTAGATTGTTCATGTATAAAATATACATTCGTGATTTGTATATTCCTGTTAAATATATCAAAAATTCTGCTTATTGTATATAATGAAGACTTTATTAATTTATATATAACATTTATATTCTGTTACCTGATGTTACTTATTAATATCCTCCTGGACTTTCCTCACAAAAGCAGATTTGATTGTCTGAATATCAACAGACATAAATACACGTATTTACATTATTATATTATTATTATAGTTGATTTCGAATATATCGATCTTGTCCGATATTATTTTCCACATCTTTTCGAGTGGTTAACATCGACATCATCATGCAGTTCAGTAGAGCAGGAGAGACTCCTTGAAACATTGAAAAATTAAGACACCCCCTCCTCACCGAAGATTTAAGATATTTCTAAAAAAGTAATTTCTCCCCGAGATAATATTCACCATAAAATCTGAAACGTGGACAGTATATTATTTCATATCTAACTAAAGAGCAATCTATTATTTTATACACGAGGAATTTATGCTACGCGTTTACAAAAAGCGGGAGAGAGTTCCGCTTCCAAAAGATTTTGAGGAAAAACGCACGAATAAGGTTGTTTATGCGACGTAGCGTAAACCAATTTTTGGATGTAAAATCAGCGATTCAGGACTCCGGCGTTCCTTATTCCCCCCATTTTTCACTTTATCCATCGCAAAGCTAGCAAAGCTCTCTGACGGCGAAAACTTGGAATTCAAGAAATGAATTATAAAAACGCATTTGGAAACCCGCTCGCGGCTGCGGACGAGATCTCTATGCTCGGATCTTTTCTCTCCTTTCGGCGCTTTCCATTAAATTTTAAGATGCGTTTGTGAGAACTTTAAACGATACTCGTTTGGCGGCCCTCCAAACACTTGTATACGGATGAATCTGGAGCGTCGCATGGATCACGATGAATATCGCATTGCTACAGTCGCAAATCCCCCGAAGCGCTTACATTCGAGCAGTTAAAGGGTGCCGTTGACGTGTACGATGAAGTACGGCGAAAGAAAGTGCATTCGACGAGGCCATTTTACGAGAACTATCGGAATATCGATGCTTCTTCTGACCGTGTACAACGCTTTAAATGACAGGTGACGGATAATTAATTTAATTGATTTTTAAAAATGTTAGAAATATAAAATCAGATAAATTTATTCCCTTGTCAATACAATATTATGTGTAGTAGCACAGGCAATCGGCAGAAAACATATGTCGGGTAAAGAAAGTTCCAGGACCATTTACTATTTACCAATGCTTCCAGAGTATTCCACTCTCGCGCAATTGAGCTTACCAGACTAGCACATGTCTGGCGTCGAACCATAATCCGAGATCGGCTGTACTTGGCATAGTTTTTCTGCATTCTCCCTATGCACATACAATCATGGGAACATAGGGGACGAAATCGGCTACAAACGCAACTGGAACAACTTGCTTCGGGTGTTTAAAAAAAAAAAAACAATTATAAATAATTAGTTTATTAAGTTTTACCGTTCTTCAAACTGACCTTACAATAATATTGTCAAAAACGACTATTTGTTAAATTTGAAATTAAAAAATGCTTTACGAGAAATCGATTGCCAAGTTAAGTTTGTCTTTATAGAGAGAGCAACACAAAGCTAGAGAGCGTCGTTTTCTCTCCCTGGTCAAATATTGGCATAGGTAGCCAACTGAACTCATAGTTTCGTATTTGTAACTTTCGTCGATGTAACTTGAACGAACATTTGTCTTTTCATAAAGAAATGACACTAGCTTGAGCAAATACGTACATATTGTTCTATATTATATGATAATATTATCGAAGTACCATTCGTAGTATAAAGTTACAAAGAATTATAATAATAGATCTTGCAAATGAAATGGAAAACTAGCGGCTTCGCCCCTGCGACCTTCGGCCGCCAACCCCACCAAGGGGCTCTGGGCTTCGGGCCTCAATAATAATTCAATGTACTTCGCGACTGCGGCCTACGGCCGCAGCCGCTTAGTCCATGTTTCGTAAACTTTATAAAGTTTTTATAATTTAGTCTACAATATGAGTTTAGTCAACCGCAACCATTCCGTGGTCTTTGTTATGGATATTTTATACAAAGTATATACTATATACATAATAACTTTAAACTTAATGTTT